>CAUYQG010151243.1:0-34813 GCA_963574415.1 Tarsius wallacei | reverse complement strand
TCCCAGGGATGAAGCCTATTTGGTCATGATGGATGATTTTTGAGATGTGTTGTTGAATCCGGTTTGCTAGGATCTTGTTGAGAATTTTAGCATCTATGTTCATCAAAGATATTGGCCTGTAGTTCTCTTTCTTTGTTGGGTAAAAAATAACATTTTAAAAGGTAACATAGGCTGAGTGTGGTGGCTCATGTCTATAATACCAACACTTTATGAGGCCGAGGTGAGAGAACTGCCTGAGCCACGGGTTCGAGACCAGCCCAGGCAACTTGGCAAGACCTCCTCTCTACAATAAATTAGCTGGGCATGGTGGCACATGCCTGTAGTTCCAGCTATTGGGAAGGCTGAGCCAGAAGGAACACCTGAGACCAGCAGGTCGAGGCTGTGGTGGCCATGAGCATGTGTCACTGCACTCCAGCCTGGGCGACAGAGATTCCAACTCAAAAAAAAAAAAAAAAAAAAGGGTAACATAGAATAAGCATAAAACCTAGAGACAGGAAATCTGGACTTAATCTGCCATTACAAGGATTAGTTCACAAGACTTAAAGCCAGTTACCGGAATGCTTCCACTCTTATTTAGAACATAGAAATGATTTGTACTCCTTACTTTATCCCAATCAGGACTATTGGGAAGGATGAATGATGTTGGTTAAAAAAAAAAAAAAAAAACTCTTATTACCTGAGAGAAAAGTAAGAACTTAAAAAGGAGTAATGTCCGTTGGCTGCTTAAGGTAGTTCATTTGTTCTACTCATTTTTACAAAATGTAAAGGCCATGGTATGTTTTACTCTGCATGTTGCACAGGGGCAAAAAATTCTCTAGTCAGTGTAAACTCCAATTCTATATTCCATTCTGGAAAAAAGTGTAAAATTTATGAGAGAAAAGTGGCTCATTGAGATGTTAGTAGACACTGTGTTTGCCTTTCTAGCAGTCATTATTTCATTTCTCCTTTCTAACAAAATCCTAATTGTATTTGGTCAACCACTCATCCTCAGATCGATTAGGAGAAGCTGATTACATTTCCAGGCAGATCCAATCATGGTAATCCTAATTTCCAGGGTTAGATTCTAGAACTCTTCTGTAAATCAGCTAGTATGGTCCAGGGGAGGGAGGTGACCTAAGGTAACCCAATTAGACTAATGGAATATTTTCCCTTTGGTTGATGCTCTCTCCTTACAAATATCAACTTCATATAACCACTGTGAGGTACTGTCTCTATAAATGTTTCTGTACAGTACCAATCCTTCCACCACTTGCTTTAGTTTCAGTGCCTGCATCATAGAAGGGTCCATGTCATAAAAAAAGTCCAAAGCAGTCTTGAATAATTGGAACCCTCTGCCAGATTGTCTAGTGTCAGCTTGTTTTCTGGCACCACCTCTTCTACTCTTCTTCCTCATTGTCTGGCAATGGCTGGGAAGCAGTCATCTCCACCAAGTGATCTTCTGTTAATTCCTCTGGTATGGTGTCTGTTAGCACTTGAATGCCTTCAAGATCATATCTTGAAACTCTTCATTCTTCCACCTTTTTTGGGTCATATCCACAATCCTTGATTTCATGATTTCCTTGATTGGCTCTGCCATGAATCTGTGAAGCCATGCACATCTAAACACAGTTTCCTCCAGTGGGAATTTATTGTTTCAGGCTTTCACAGTTTTTTTTCTATAACAATAATGGCATCTTTAATGGTGTAATCCTTTCAAACTTTTATGATGCTCTCTCTATCAGGGTTATCTTCACAGAGTTGACAATCCTTTCCATAGAGTACTGTGTGTAATGAGCCTTAAAGTTCCTCATGACCCTCCCATCCAAAGGCTGAATTAGAGATGGTGTATTTGGGGGCAAGTAGACCACTTCATTGCCATTGGTTTTGAACTTATGGGGTTCTGGGTGGCCAGGGGCACTGTCCAATTAAAAAAAAAACAACTTTAAAAGGCAGTCCCTTACTGGCATGCCTCTTCCTGACCTCAGACAAAGTATTGATGGAACCAATCCAGAAAAAGAGTTCTCATTACTCAGGTCTTCTTGTTATACAGCCAAAAGACTGGAAGCTGGTGTTTATCTTTTGCCTTCAAGACCCAGGAGTTAGTAGCTTTATAGATAAGAGCACTCCTGATCATAAACCCAACTGCATTTGCAAAAACAATAGAATTAGTTTATTCCTTCCTGCTTTAAATCCTGGTGCTTACTTCTCTTCCTTATCAATAAATGTTCTTTTTGGCACTTTTTCCAGAAAAGGGTACTTTTGTCTGCATTAAAAACCTGTTCAGGTAGGTATCTTTTCTCCACAATGATTTTCCTTTTTTTTAAGTCGGAGTCTCACTTTGTCACCCAGGCTGAAGTGCAGTGGCAGAGCCATCCCAGCATCGACCTGCTGGACTCCGGCGATCCTTCCACCTCAGCCTTCCAAGTAGCCAGAACAACAGGCAAGCACTACCATGCCCAGCTAATTTTTGATTTTTATTGTAGAGACAAGGTCTCGCCAAATTGCCCGGGCTAGTCTCAAACCTGTGGGCTCAGGCAATCCATTCGCCTTGGCCTCCCAAAGTGCTGAGGTTACAGGCTGAGCCACTGAGCCTGGCCACAATGATGTCTGGGTATTTGTCTGCTGCCTCTTGGTCAGTAAAGCAACTTCTCCTGTTATCTTAACATTTTAAAAGCCAAATCTCTTTCTAAAATTATCAAACCAAATTAACTGGATGTAGCGGCACGTGCCTATAGTCCCAGCTACTTGGAAGCTGAGACAGAAGGACCACCTGAGCCCAGCAGGTGGAGGCTGTGGTGGCAGTAAATGTGCCACTGCATTCCAGCTTGGGTAACAGAGTGAGATTCTGACTCAAAAAAATAAGAATAAAAAATAAAATTATCAAGCCAAATTTTGCTAAGGCATTAGGTTATCCAGCTTTAGATTCTTCACCTTCCTTTTGCTTTGTCATATAACTTCAATTATTCTTGACTCATATTAGAGGCTACCGGTATGCCTTTCTTATAGCAATCCTGTATCCATATAAAAGCTGCATTTTCTTTTCAAAGACAGGGTCTTGCTCTGTTGCCCAGGCTGGAGTGCAGTGGCACCATCATGGCTCACTGGAGTCTCGATCTCCCGGGCTCAAGCAATCCTCCTGTCTCAGCCCCCCATGTAGCTGGGGCTACAGGCGTGTGCCACCATGCCTGGCTAATTTTTAAATTTTTTGTAGAGATAGGGGTCTCACTATGTTGCCCAGGCTGGTCTCAAACTCCTAGCCTCAAGTGATCCTCCCGCCTCAGCCTCCCAAAGTGCTGGGATTACAAACGTGAGCCATCAGGTCCAGCCCAAGCTGAATTTCAATATGAGATTAAAAAAAAAAAAAAAAAGCATTTCACAAAAAGTGCAAGATTTTCTCTTCTGTTGGCAAAGCTGCAGCAATGGCTTCACGAATTTCCTTTCCTTCTTCCCTTTCTCCCTTCCTTCTCTTCCTCCCTTCATCCTCCCTCCCCCACTTTCTTTTTATTTACAATGGTCCTTACATTCTCTGGATTCATTGTCTTGAAATGGTGGGCAACCACAGGTGCAGACCTCAACCTACATACACATCAAACATTTCAACTTCTTATAATGTCATGACTTTTCTCTGCTTCTTGGGAGCACTTCCAGTTATTACTAGTGGCACTTGGTATGAGTTCCATGATGTTATTCAAGTTTTACAGTACTGCACTAGATATGATGAAAAATGTGTGAGAACTGTGAAAGGTCACTTTTAACTACTGCAATACACAATTTACTGGAGAGACGAACTGCTTACATAGAAAGGATTAGCATTACACGGCATTTTAAGTCGCCACTTACAACACTTGAGCTCACTGCAATAGCAACAGGAGGTGGCTATGAAACTATTACAGTAGTACAGTATGTGCTACAGTTAATTCATGTAGTTATGGCTTACCACTGCATCTTTTTAAAAAAATTATTTTTATTTTAAAGATGTGGGGTATAATTCAGGATACTACTGCATCTTTATGCTCATTTACATTTCTCTCAACTGAGGATGGTGCCATGAACGGTCTGTTTGTCTGTAAGTTCTGATAAAATTTAACTTTTTATCATAGATTTGTGTACATTTTATAGTAGTAAATGATAAAATAGACTAGTATCTACATATACTTTATGTATTAATTTTTTTTCTATTTCTAGGGTATATGGTTTGTCTATTTTTTCAAATTGTCACAAATGTCCCCCAAATTTTCCAATATACTTATTGAAAAAAAATCCATGTATAAGTGGACCCATGCAGCTCAAACTCATGTTGCTCAAGGGTCAACTGTACTAATAAAGAAGTTTTGTAGGCTACTGACCACTGCCTAATGAAAAAAAAAAAATAGTTTTGAGTTACTCACCTGATAATACAAAACAGATTTACATTAGCATTGTATAGGGAAAAATCAATAAATATAACTCTGGTCCCTCTTGTGATCCAGCTGTTCAGTCGAAGGTCAGTGAATTTGGTTTTGGTTTCAGATTTTGATTTTGATAAAGTGAAAATATATCCCCCACTTCGGTAAACACCAACAAGTCCCCGGTGCCAAGGTGAGCTGGTATTAGAAGTAGAATACTTCCATCTGTTATGCATAAAAAGAATAGTGGTGAAATAAAAAAACCCAACTAAGAAGTATTCTAAAAATTCAAACCCACCTTTGATTCAAAAGTAGTAGCTAAAAAAAAAGGAAGGTAGTAATAAATTCATAAGTATGATAGTAATTTTGAAGTAAGACAAAGAGCTAATACTTAATATATTTCCACTTTTTTTTCAGTCGGAATCTCACTCTGTTGCCCAGGCTAGAGTGCAGTAGCATGATCACAGTTCACTGCAGACTTGACCTCCTGGGCTCAGGTGAGTCCTTCACCTCAGCCTGCTGAGTAGCTGGGACTATAATCACTCAATACGACACCTGGCTAATTTTTTTTTTTTTGTAGTGACAAGATCTTGCTATGTTGCCCAGGCTGGTCTTGAACTCCCGGCCTCAAGCGATCTTCCCATCTCAGCCTCCCAAAGTACTGGGATTATAGGTGTGAGCCACCATACTTGGCCTTCTACTTTTTAAATGCTTATTGTGGGCAATACACTGGACTAGATACTTTGAGGAATTTTTTCAAAAATCCATCTGTTGGGCATGGTGGTGCATGCCTGTAATCCCAGCGACTTGGGAGGCTGAGGCAGGAGGATTGCTTGAGACCAGGAGTTCAAGGCTGCAGTGTACTATGATGGTGTCTGTGAATAGCCACTGCACTCCAACCTAGACAACAGAGTAAGACCCATCTGTTGTCTAAGGGAACTTAGAATCTAGAAAAAGATAACTAATTTTTTTTCTTGAACATGTTGTTTCTGTTGTCTTATGAGATGTTTAGTTTTTGAGTAGGACAAGAATATCAAGCGTTTTGATTCAGAAATTTTAATATGGTAAAAATAGATGCTGCATAGAGCCTGTCTTGTAAATGTCATATATTGTTTATAAACACCCAATAAGTAAAAACTTTGCTATAATGTCTATATTGCTACATAGCCTATGTTAATGAAAGTACATAAATCAAAGCAAAATGTGGGCTCAGCCTGTAATCCCAGCACTTTGGGAGGCCAAGACGAGTAGATTGCCTGAATCTGCAGGTTTGAGACCAGCCCGGGCAACTTGGTGAGACCTCGTCTCTACAATTAAAAAAAAAAAAAAAATTAGCTGGGCACAGTAGCACGCGCCTGTAGTTCCGACTACTTGGAAGGCTGAGTGAGGCAGAAGGATCGCCAGAGCCCAGCAGGTTGACGCTGGGGTGGCTGTGAGCGTGCCACTGCACTCTAGCCTGGGTGACGGAGTGAGACTCCAACTCAAAAAAAAAAAAAAAAGTAAAATGTGTATAACTAAATTTTGTTTCCATTCTTTTAACTTTTAATTATGGGATATTAAAAAACGAAAGCCTCAATTTCTCATTTTAGTCTCCCCCATATTTGAAATGTTATCCAAAGAGGCATTCCAAACTTGTTTTTCTATTAATAATACTATGTTTTCAGCAGGAGGAAAAAGTGACACCACTAGGAAAAAGTACGTATACTTTAATTAAACTTTCATAGTTGTAGTTTTGAGTGTTTTCCACATGACTGTTAAAATGAAATAGGAAGATTTGTTATACCAACCCTCACCTAGCTTCCAATTTGTATAGATGTTTTTAAGTAATGAGTTTTATATTTTAGATAGACAAACAAGCACAAACTGATTATTTTGGTTGTTGAAGCATAACAGATATTAACTCACAGTTTCAATTAAGTATAGATACGGTAAAATAAAATTTAATCCATAGTGTTAATTTTGGTATTTAAAGTATTATACTTGTTATAAGAACTTGGACTATTGGAATACCTAAAGGATTAGTCTTGAGATTCCAATTCAAAATGTATAATTAAATAATTGCTTTATGTAACAATTTTTGATTGAAAGAAAATGAATAGTACTGTAATATTTAAGAGAATATGTCATCACACTTATGAACTTATTTATAAGATTTATACAAGTCCTCAAGAACACCCACAACTCATACAAAGAAGAAACAAGTCAACAAAATCCACAAAGCAATTATTAATCCTGGGGGTTCAGGAGAGGTTGTTCAAGAAAAGATATATAATCATCATTCATATGTATAAAATAAACATTGATTAATGATGAGCAATAATTATGGTGAAACTACTGAGAGGTTAAGAGGAACAGGGAGTGTCTAGAGAGCTACATGACAGATTAACTTCCATGATAGAAACACAACATATATACAACTGTAAAATCAAGTATGAGATAGCAGTATAATGATGTTATTTAGAAGGAGGAAGTATATACCAGAAGAAACAATGGAAATAGCTAAAAGTAGCCGCTTCTGGAGAGTGGGAGAGATGAGTAGGAAAGGGTAGAACTTTGTAAATATTTCTATCATTGGGTACATATTAAATTACAAAAAGGGTTACTCTCTCCTCCCTACAATTTTCATATGACTCTAAAAGCACAAAGTGTAAATATCACTGATACCAGCAGCTTCTGTGCCAAGGAGAGGTGGTGCCAATGGCGTTGGGCTTTTACATTCTCAATATGAGCATAAAGTGTAAACATGAGTCTACACCAGCACTAGCTTCAATTACTATGGAGAACAATGGCCATAGTGTCAAGCACCATCGGATGCACTGCCTGTAGAGCTCAATTCTGCCTTTCTAGTATTGGAGACAACAGAAGAGATCACTGAAGCAAGCCAGAGTGGAGGAGGAGGAAAGTGGGAGAGTACATCCAAGACGTATCCTAAGGATCCCAAAGTAATTTGGGGATGTGTTGGAGGGATTATGACCAGAGCCAGGAAAGCTGATTAGTCGATTATTATAGAAGCAAAAATGGATGCTTTGCCATGTGTCCAATATGACTAAACATTTTTTATACCACAACAAAAAAAACACTTTGCATCCTGAGGTGAGCAAACCAGAAATAACAAGTTCACTCTTCCTTTTCTAAACATTCTATTTCCAAATCTTCCTTTGATACTATTGTTGAAACAGCCGCCTTCCTTCCAGCCCCCAGCTGGTATTACTTGAAAAATACACCTTTTTTTTTTTTTTTTTACAATTTCTTCAAAGATATAATGGTAAACTGCTAGAAAAAAAATACTGTATAATTTTATACTACTCACTCAGTATCACTTTAATTTTATACTACTTACTCAGTATCACTTTTAAGGCCAAAATCAGACAGGTCTTCATTTGCAGAAGTATATTTGCCATAACATTCATTCATCAAAGACTGAAAGGATGAATAGACCTTGCATGTGCTGTTGCGGACTTTTAGCTGACGGACTCTGGGGAGTCCTAGAAGTATGTTCTCATAGTAGATGCGACTGCTGTTTTTTAAATCATATAGTTGCTGGTTATTGTACCATGAGTCCCAGTACAGACCTTCCAAAAGGGGTCCTTCCATAAACTTTATATAGAAAGATAAACATCATGGAAAAAATATTTTCATGTCAACAGAATCTACATTCATAACATCATTATGCATATGAGATTTTGAGTATGAAAATTAAATTGTTGACCAAGTTACCATTAATATTAATGGTAATGATACTGACACTGCTGGTTAATACTTGTAAAGCACCTACTATGTACTAGGCACTGCTCCAAGCACTTTACAAACATTAACTTTTTCTTTTTTGAGTCGGGATCTTACTCCATCACCCAGACTGGAGTGCAGTAGCAGGATCATGGCTCACTATAAAGCCTTAAATTCCTGGGCTCTTCAGCTTCCTGACTAGCTGAGACTACAGGCCTGTGCTACCACACCCAGCTAACTTTTTTGATTTTTTTGTAGACATGAGGTCTCACTATGTTGCCCAGGCTGGTCTCGAACTCCTGGGCTCAAGCTATCCACCGACCTCAGTCCCCCCAAAGTGCTGGAATTACAGGCGTGAGCCACTATTCCTGGCCCAGCATTAACTCATTTAATCCCATAATTCTTCTTTTCCCCTTCTTATATGAGTAAATTGAAAATTGTCCTCCATATGAGTATCAAAGCTGGTCATAGTCACACATCACAGCTTCAAAGTTATCGGTACCCCACCCCAGCTCTGGTCATGGGACTTATACTTCTGGCTCTGCCCTTATCTGCTCATTCTAGGACAGCCTAAGCCCAGGGGTCATTTTTTCTTTCCCACCTTTGTCTTCTTTGCCATTGGCCATGTACATGCCTTGGACAGCACAATAACCGAGAGGAAGGTGGGCGCCACCTCTATTATTCTTCCATATTTCACCTGACCTAAACCAATGAGTTATCACAATTTAGCCTTCATCTCACACTTGCCCTCTCACTTTTCAGGAAATGACCCTGTCTCCCTGATCATTTCAAATCCCTGGGATGGTATTCATGATGCAACTTCTGCCCAGTTTATAATTTGGCTTTTCCCACCTCGTCTTCTAGGTGCCCACAATGGCAAACGTAGTTCCATATACAGACTTACAGCACATATTGTTCCTTCTTCCTCAAATCCCCTTCCCTGATTCACCCTTCAAAACTCAAAATTGTCACACCTAGCCTAATCTAGCCTTCCCTAATTGCCATGTCCTTATACTCCCCTTATGTTTGTGACCTGGGATACCCGGACTGCTGTTAACTGTTCTTTCTTCACAATGTGAGCATCCGGTTATGTTAAATGTAATGGAAATAAATCAAGTCTATTCCAGTGCTGAAGGAATGACTCCCTTATGTAATGAAAAACACTATGAATTATATTCTGTATGTGTACTCTTTATTACATACTGTAAATTACCGCCACACATAGATACAGTAGAGGGCTGTATGCCAAGACCACACATATTACACTTTCTGAGCAATTAAATAATTTTAAGAGTAATTTTCACTATACATAATTAGACTGACTTCAGCTCCTAGCCCTCACATAAGAAGCAAGTCTCCTATTTTCCAAATGAAATGAGAATGCTAAAAAAATAAATTTTTTAAAGTTACAAGAATAGTATCACACTGAGAACATAGGTTCTCAATAAATATCTACTGGCTGGTTGCTTCTCATAGTTTAAAGAAATGTTCATGTTTATTTATTCCTTCCACAGATATTCATATAGTGCCTACTATGTGCTCCAAGAGTTTATGGAATACCTAAAGCTACTTCATCCACAGTCACATGATACCTTACCTTCCAAAAATCAGTTATGCTGTGAATAGATTTAAAGTTGATTCTTTCTTCACCAGGCACAGAAGTGTCCAAAAATAGAGATGCCATAACCTTGTTTAAGTAATACATGTGTGGATTTACCATCCCAAAAGTCACTAAGGAGAAGAATTTGTTTAAAATTTTGTTTAAAAACTCAGTTTATCAGAATTAAAAATGTTACAATTTGTTCCATTTTTGTTTTGAAAATTCAACTTTATTATTTAGTCTACTTATAAAAGTAATATTTAAAAAATCTAAAATAGAAATATAAAAAGCAGGAAGAAGTTTCCTGTAATACTACCACTAGAGTTAGTTTAGCATTTATTCTTCAGATTTTTCTTTATGCATACATGTTTATAAAGAAAATAATTTTATCTTTACAAAAATGAAGTCACATTATACACACTATTCTTTAAGATGGCTTTTTTCCCACATTGAGAGTATAGTAATGTGAGTGGTTATGGTTATATGGACCTTGAATTCAGACAGATAAGGGTATTATGTGTCTCATCGCAGGGATAGTTATCTCCTACCTCCTAATTTTGCTGTATGAATTGAAATGATACACATAGAAGAACATTTTAAACCGTGTTTTGGTCCACGATAAGAGGTTTTTTTTTTTTGGAGTTGGAGTTGCACTCCGTTGTCCAGGCTGGAGTGCAGCGGCACACTCACAGCCACCCAGCAGTGACCTGCTAGGCTCCGGCAATCCTTCCACCTCAGCCTTCCAAGTAGCCAGAACTACAGGCGTGTACTATGATGCCTGGCTAATTTTTTTATTTATTGTAGAGATGAGGTCTTGCCAAGTTGCCTGGGCTGGTCTTAAATCTGTGGGCTCAGGCAATCCACTCGCCTCAGCCTCCCAAAGTGCTGGGATTACAGGCTGAGCCACTGAGCCTGGCCCATGATAAGAATTTTTTAAAATACTAATATTCTGCTAGGTGCCGTGACTCACATCTATTATCCCAGCACTTTGGGAGATGGAGACTAGAGGGTTGCTCAAACCCAAGAGTTTGAGACAAAATTAAAAAAAAAAAAAGAGCTAGGCATGGTGGCACATGCCTGTAGTCCCAGCTACCTTTTGGGAGACTGACGCAGGAGGATCACTTGAGCCCAGAAGTTAGAGTCTGTGATGAGCCATGATTATGCCACTGCACTCTAGCCTGGGCAACAGAGTGAAATCCTGACTCAAAAACAAAAACAAAAACAAAACTGATATTCTGGTTGGGCATGGTGGATTATGCCTGTGTTCCCAGCACTTTGGGAAGCCGAGGCAGGAGGACTGCTTGAGCCTAGGAGTTTGAGAGCAGCCTGGGCAACATAACGAGACCTCATCTCTACAAAAAATGCAAAAAATTAGCTGGGCACAGTGGTGTGCACTTGTAGTCCCAGCTACTTGGGAGGCTGAGGTGGAAGGATCATTCAAAGGCTGGAACTGAAAGGCAGGAACCACAGCAATCTTGGAATAGAAAAACTTGGGAAAATAATTCTAGCAGTGGTGCAGCCATTTTTTCTCAGCCCTAGCCCTGTCACGTATTGCTGAGGCTTTCTGCAGACCAGCCTATTCTTTTACCTCTTAATCATTAGCAAGAAGTAAAACTGGCCTCCCAGGGTTAGGACTTGGTAATTATTTGTAGCCCCTTGAGCATGTCTAGTCCTGATTGCTCTTCTAGGCATCTATGTTTCCAGCAATGGTATATTGTTACCAGTCTTATGTAACCAGTCTCCTGCCTAACACCTGAAATCACGAAATAACAGTGCCTGGGAATGTCTAGAAACGAGACTTCTGTGACTTCTGTTATCTACATCAAAGAATACAACCTCTGGACTTACTTCTTAGCCCTAAAAAGAGAGCCTTAAATATTCCTACCTAGCCTCTCAGTCTTCGACGCCACATTCCCCTATTGAGTACTGTCCCTTTCTGTCTATGAAAAGTGGATAATAAACTTTGCTTCTTTCTCCTTTGAAATTCTTCGCATTATTCCCACGGCACCGGCCCACCTCGCTTCAGTTTACCCTTTCAATCACATGAGCCCAGGAGGACAAGGCTGTGGTGAGCCATGATCCCGCCTCTGCATTTCAGCCTGGGCGACAGGGTGAGACTCCGAATAAAAAAACAAAACAAAAAAACCTAACTAATATTCTTTCTCATTTTCTCACTTTCCTTAGGGTGGGGGTTAAAGAGGAGTGTAGATGAATTATTTATAAAGTTGGCTACGGTCTTTTTAATCAAGAGCTGACTCAAACTCACCCCATATAAATGAATTAGTTAATTGCTATATCATTGCCAGTGTGCAGCACATACTTGCCAGTGAACTTGCCAGTAAGCTTTTATCTACTGTATGTTGGGCGCTGTAAAGATAAGATGCTCTTTAATACTGCCCTTCACAGTTAAGTCAATGCTATTAACCCACAGGTAGGAGGAATGCAGGTTGACATGTCTTTCCAGTCCTCCTTTAAGATTTGACTCAGCGTAGATATATTTTACTATTAGCTGCAACAGATCAGTGGAAAGAACAAAGCTAATGGCAGACACTAAGACGAGCTTCTCTATCTTCGGTTTCATTTGTCCTTTGATTTGTGAAACTGAGTTGCTTGGCCTACAGGGTCCTACAAAAAATCAAGTTGCAACTGCCAACCCAGTATTAACCATGTTCAAGATAAAAATGCCAAAAGGAAGGAATAACTGTATTCTATCAGTGTTGACAATGGAAGCTTGCCACTGTATTTAAAACACTGCCACTTAAGAACTGGAAAGAGTGTCAATCTAAATGAACTTAAGATCATGTCTAAAATGTGTCCCTAAGCCTTATTTTAGAAGTCTGCCTATGGTTTTAAAGTCTGTATGCTTTATAGTTCACCTCCACATTTTAGCTTCTTTGTTCAAATGACCAGAATTATAATCTCCATCTGTGTACTTACATATGCATAGGTTTATTAAAAAAATAAAGTAGAGTAACAGCTCCTGAAGTGTGGTTCTAATTTCTACTTCCTTCCTGTAATGCAGCCTAGGTTTTGAAGTCCCTGTGAGATATAAGACAATTTTTTCTGTACATTATTTTGTAACTTATAGTGTCTATAAGGAACCGCGATGGAAAAACCAACCACTTTTAGTTGTTACTTTGGGTGAAGAAAAGCTCCAGTGGCTTGGGCTATTTCTTTCTTTCTTTCTTTTCTTCCAGATATTTGGAAGGCTGAGGTGGAAGGATCACCTGAGCCCACGGGCTATTTCTTAATTATCACCTTTAGGGATAAATGTTGGGATTTCCCATAGGGTGAGTGGGTAGTCATTTTATAACGATATACAAATACATTTTCTGACACGGACGTCTTCTCACCAGTCCTGTTTTAAAAATGAAAAACCAAAATACAAAACAAAACTCATCTGTCCCTAATCCCACCTTCCCCCTGCCTCCCCAGTGTTGCTTCTTGGGAAGACTGGCGTCTGCTGGAGTAAAAAAAAGCGCTCGGACTGGAGTTCTATCGAGGCCACGACTCTCCACGTCCCCGAAGGACTTGAGAGACTGGCCTAGCGAAGGTCACTAAACAGCAGGTGACAACGCCCAGATGGAGCCCCGGGCCAGGGGCGAGCGCCCTGTCTCTCTCCGGTCTTCTGTGTTCCGGTCCGCGGAGCGGCACTACCTCCCCTTCTCCAGGAAAGGTCGTGAGCACCCAAAGTGTTGGCAGTCATCTCTCTCACATGAATGGAGGTTTTGGGGGCTGCAAAGTTTCTTCCGGGGTGTCCTAAATTCGCCAAAGGGTCCCTGTCCCACCCACTCCTCAGGAGCCACCCTCACCGCCTCGGTGCCACCAGGAAGCCTCAGGCATGGCGGACACGGCCTCCACTGCCCGTTCGTCCTCCCCTGGCCTGCGGCGCCTGCGCGATGGTCTCACGGCACGCGCTGCCTCGCTTGTGCGCCTGCGCGGGCCCTTCGGCTCCTCCAGGGGCGCAAGCTATTCGCCGGGTTGCAAGAGCGCCTGCGCAGCAGGAGCCTCGGGTCGCCCTTGGCCCCGGGCCGGGGGGTGGTTGCAGTGGCTGCTTCCAGCAGAGGGCCTGTGGGTTTAAACCTGTCGTAGTGATTAATTATAACGGGCTTCTCTTTTTTGAATACCTTGTTTAGTCTCCACATCCACCTCCGTGAAAGGTAGGTATTTTGCGGAGAAATGAACTAATTTACCCAAAGTTGGGGCAAAGTCTGGATGCCAGAGCCTGAATGCCTCGCCGCGACTTCACACGACCGCTGCCACTTGTAGAAATTGGTTGGTATTAACTGAGAGTTCTTACCAGAGGTAGCTTCCACGCCTTTCTCGCCCTAACGTTAAAATACACTTAAAAAAAAAAAAAAAATCTGCAGTAGTGCTCGGGAGCCCAGACCCACATCTGGCCCAGAAGCTTTGCAAAGCTGAGAAGAAGGTTTGTAAACCAGCTATAGAAAAGGTCAAACGAATTTGGCTGTAAATTAAGGCAGCCAAGAGCACGCCAGGATATAAGACAGGAGGGATTCTCATGTGGATACAAAGGAAAATAAAATGGAATTCAGTCCAAAGGCTCCAGGGCAGCCTCCAAAGAAAATCACGAAGCTGTTTTGAAGGCACAAGATAAAGTCACTTTTGTCGTTTCCCCGAAAGAGATGTACAATAGAGTGATGTTGATAAAGGCTGTTTCATGTGCAGATAAAAAACAAAACTAGGCCACACGATAGTGAGGGTCAAAACTACTGTTGATAAAAGGAACTGGAGAGGCCTAGCAAAAGCGGAGACCTGAGCTGCAAGGGGACCACTGTCCTAGCTTTAGAATACTTTAATTAAAGGACTTGGGCTTTCCTGTACTGTGACTCTCAGATGTGACAAGTTACAAGTAACATGTTATCTGAACTTGAACTTGTTGGAGGAAAAACACCTGTGTAAAAGTATTCAAATTTACATTATTATTATTTTTAGAGACAGGGGCTGGGGTGGGAACGGTGTCTCACTCTGTTGACCAGGTTGGCCTAGAACTCCTGGTCTCAAGGGATCCCGACCCATCTCAGCTACTCACCAGTAGTATCTGAGGAATCCCATTGGGCATGGGCTACCATGTGACGCTCAAATTTACATTAAATATAAGAATTAAGCAGGTGACCTCTAGAGACTATTCTTATTCCTTTGAGCACAAGAGACTCAACGATCCTGAAGAATTAGAGACCTGTTTGGACAATTCAAGAGAGATTCAGTCATGATTTAAGTTACTGTGATAGAAGTACAAACCATGGAAAGTCTAGTTCAGTTTCTGGAGGAATTGACTCTGAATGAGCTTCACACTGTTCTAGAATATAATATTGTTGCCCTTTTGGAACTTGTTATTTGTAGGTTTTGCTGAGTGTTGCTTAATGTATAACAACCAGAAGCTTTATTTTAAAGATCTAGACTTTTGTGAAGAGGAGACAGTCTGTTTTAGCTATTTGAATTTTATTCTCTTTTGACATGGAACACTCAGATAATCTATACCATGTTAGTTTTCCTACAGAAGAAAACACGTAAAATAGTATGTAGAAAGCAGTACCAGTAAATCTTATTACAAGCATTAGATGTGTTTTAAAAGTTGGTATTCTTTCATAATCTATAATTGTTAAATATGTATGACTTAAATGTTAAAACCCCATATTTTAAGATAGTTTTCTACAGTTACAAATCCATTTACTCAGATTTTCTGTAGGTTTCACAAATCAGAGGAATAGACAGAATGTGCAAGATCAAAGGATAAATAATAATATAAATATATATTAACTATATTGCCTAATTAAAGCCATAATCTGTTAATACAGCTATGGATTAATTTTAATAATACAATCGAATATATTACTAAAAGTGTAGTTGTGTGTTTCTAATGTTGGTAAAGTTATTAAAGTTCTTCACTTTCATAGAGTCCAGATTGAGCTGCCAAACGCTGAAACTCTCCTTCTGGGTTAAAAGCTTGTTTCACATCCAAACCTTTCCCATTAAGTGCTAAATATTTGCTGAAGGTTGGTCGAACACGTAACTGCTTAGGAGCTGGAAGAGTTTGGTTTGGACGGGCTGAAATAGATAAAATAAAAGTTGATTCAGAAAACCTGTTCTAACCCACATTGGTTGCTCTAGTATTTATTATCAGGCAGGGAAAGGAAAAAATCAAAACCAATGATGTGTGGGGAAAATTCCCTAGATTTTATACTTTGCTGGGATTTGCATTTCCTTTTAAATCTTCCTGGTTAAATCCTTCATAACACTTGGGTTGATAGTATGACATACCTGTCACATCTAATCTTGTGTTACATGTGGTCACTCCAGCTTCATTAACTGCAGACACAGTATACCACCCAGCATCTTTCTTGTTTACATCTTTTATCAGTAAAGTAACTCTCCCAGTGTTATCATGATATAAGCTAAAAAAAAAAATTGAAAAAGTAAAACACAGAAATTAGTTTTTCAATGCAAATTTATTTAAGTGATCGCTCTGACCCTCAGAGTCAGACTAATAAGAAACAGCTGGACATTCTAAGGCTGTATCTATGCATTGCCAAATAGCTATTAGTTTTCTTTCTATCTTTGTGTGTGTGTGTGTGTGTGTGTGTGTGTGTGTGAGAGAGAGAGAGAGACAGGGTCTCACTCTGTCACCCAGGCTGGAGTGCAGTGGCACAATCGTGGCTATACAGCCTTAACCTCCTGGACTCAGGTGATCCTTCTGCTTCAGCCTTCCAAGTGGCTGGGTCTATAGGCACATACTACCACGCCTAGCTACTTTTTGAAATTATTGTAGAAATGAGGTCTCACCAAGTTTCCCAGGTAGGTCTTGAACCCCTGGACTCAGGCTGTACTCTCACCTCTGCCTCCCAAAGTGCTGGGATTATAGGTGTGAGCCCCTGTGCCCAGCTCGCTGTTGGTTTTCTCGAATTAAACATCCCCCTTAACCTTGTTTACGTTATCTATTTCCTTGAGCCATCTTTCATCATTGTTGATAAAAAGGTAAATGTTAGCCTAATTTATTCCTGAAAGCTTTGATTAGTGGAATCTGGTTTAATGAAGTTTTATATTTTTATTTGTGTTTTAAAAACTAGTCAAATTGAGATCATCATTGCATGCAATTTATAATGTATGTTGAAGTAAAACTTGATTCACCCAAATAAATTATAGTGAGTCTAGAAGAAATATATATCCTACCTTATTCGGTCAGTGTTGAATTGTACCATTTCATTATTTCTTTTCCAGAAAAGCTTTGGTGGAGGTATAGCTGAGATCTGGCATTCTAGTTTCACTGATTCTCCTTCAAAAACTTTTTTGCTCTGTGGTTTGTAGATAAACATTGGTGCTCTTTTATGTTCTTTTGCTACATATCAATAAAAAATTTGATTATTTGAAATATTATAAAAATACATTAAATCAAACAAGTATTATGAAATTTATATGTTGATATTAAAGTGTTGAAAAGCAACAACAAAAATTGGAAACTTTTAGTTAAAAGAATATACTATTTTATTTATTTCTTTTTCTTCAGTGGCCAGTTATTGGAACAATAATATTTTATTATGCCATTCAGAGTTCTAAAACTGTAATGTAATTATTAATTGAATTGATAATCATATTTCATTCAAATAATTTAAGTCATATTCTTATTTATCATCTCACCTATGGGGAGGCAGCATGAATGGTGGAAAATATCAGACAGCTTGGGTTCAAATTCTCTATTGGCTCCATGAAACATGTCAAATTGGAAAAATTTTGTTTAGTTTCTCTGAGCCTCAGTTTTATCTTTTTTTTTTTTAATTCAGGTAGTAGTGACTGTTGTGCCTACCACATAAATTAATTGTGAGGAACAATTGAGATAATGAATGAAGAGATACTTTGTAAACTAATATACAAATATCAGTAATTGTAATGACTTTACTTTTTGTCAACTACCTTAGGAAAACAAGTAAATGCTAGTATAATATTATAACCTTGGCTTTTCTGAAGGAGAAATGAGACTGGACCAATGCCAGCCAAGATCTCTTTCAGTTCTAATATTACAGTATTCCTGAAGCCATTGGCACAAATAGGATTTGCCCAAAGCTTAATTGCTTGAATTGTGTGGGTTTAAAAAAAATTCCAGCTCACTAGTTTTCTGTTTAGGTTGGGCCCTTCAGTATATCATAGGACAATTGTAAAGATCTTATTGATTTGAGCAGACTATAAAAGACTTTTCTATAATAAACTTTTACATAATAAATAGTGAATTAGAGCAAAATGTCTTATGCAATACACTGTGGCTTAAACACTTAAAAATGTGGGGTACAGGATGAGTGTCCCTTATCTGAAATTCTTGGAATCAGAAGTGTTTTGGATTTCTGATTTCTATGGATTTTAGAATATTTGCCTAATACTGGTTGAGCATCCTTAGTGTGAAAATTTGAAATGCTCCAATGAACATTTCCTTTGAGTGTCATGTTGATTTTGGAGGATCTTGGATTTCAGATTTTTTAGATTAGGGGTATCAAACTGTTTATTTAAAGCACTTAAATTATAAAATTTTAAAACCAGACACCAGTTTTATAAGGACTGCCCTACTTGAGTGGAGACCACCAAGCCCTCCAAACAGAGTAACAAGTATGTGGCCAGCAACTACCTGACCCTGACACCTGACCAGTGGAAATCTCACAACAGCATCAGCTGCAGGTTCACACAAGAAGGGAACACCCTAGAGAAGACAGTGGCCCCTCCACAGTGTTCTTAGGGCCCAGACCTCTCTCCCTCAGCCCCCATGAGTCTAGATCTTGGGATCCCAGGAAAAGGATCTCCCCCCACGCGAAGTCATCCAGCCTTCTCTCTCCCTGCACCCATTAAACCCTCAATAGATATCCTCACTGGCAATCAGAAGAAAAAAAAAAGAACGGTCCTACTTATGACAGATTTGAGATATGAGACATACCTGCTTTCTAAAGCAATAGGCATGTTTTTTTTTTGTTAAAATTAGAGACTAGTTTCCTAGTAAAGAGGACATAGTCTAAGGCTAAAAATTGATATTTACTCTTCAGTTTTAAACTATGCATTTAAAATTATGATGGATAATGCATTTAAAATGATGATTCTGTAAAAGCGTGAGTCAGATTTGTTGTTTTAGACCAGAGAAATGATTAGACTAAATTTTTCACTTTGAGACCCTATAATTACATCTAGAAATGCTCATACCACTTTGTTCTGTCTAAAACTGCATGATTTTTTAAAATGTCCTTTCCAGAAGAGCTTTGGTGGTAGATTTGTCATTCTCGTTTCACTGACTTTCCCTAAGTTGTGTAGACATTAACCTTAAACCTCTCCTGGGGTTTTTTTTGTTAAATACTTAAAAAAAAATACTCTTTCAATACTGGATTTTTTTTTTTTTTTTTTTTTTCTGAGTCAA
The DNA here is from genome assembly GCA_963574415.1 of Tarsius wallacei. Lineage (NCBI taxonomy): Eukaryota > Metazoa > Chordata > Mammalia > Primates > Tarsiidae > Tarsius > Tarsius wallacei. Next base: position 15,717 of record CAUYQG010151243.1, on the reverse strand, counting down.
ATTCTCCCTCTGTCGCTGAGGCTGGAGTGCTGAAGTGCAGTGGCATGCTCATAGCCATTGCAGCTGTGACCTGCTGGGCTCAGGTGATCCTTCCAACTCAGCCTTCCAAGTAGCAGAAACCACAGGCGTCTGCCACCATGCCTGGCTAATTTTTTAATTTATTTTAGAGATGAGGTCTCGCCGAGTTGCCCAGGCTGGTTGAACTCCTGGACTCAGGCAATTCTCTCACCTTGGCCTTCCAAAGTGCTGAGATTATAGGCATGAGCCACTGTGCTCTGCCAATACTTCTGGATTTTAAGGAACTCTCAAGGATCTCTTTGGAGGCTTACCAAGGACATCTAGCTGCACAGTAAAAGTGGCTTCTCCTGCTCTGTTCTTGGCAACACATACATACGCCCCTGCATCTGACGCTCTGGTCACCTCAAAGATGAGTGAATGAAAACCCTTCTCAGACACTATCATTTTGTGCAAGTCATCTGGTTGAACTGGTCTTCCATTTAGAAACCATGACACATCAGGAGCTGGTAGTCCACTCACCTAAAAACAAAAGCACAAGGAGATGGCAGAATTTTAAAGTATAGCTTCACTAGAACCCAAATGTCCACTTATGAATTTTAATAATTCCAGTATCTGAGTGGGCTTGTGATTGAAATGCAAAGCAAGAGCTCAAAAAGGTACTTATAATTTTTTTTTTGAGTTGGAGTTTCACTCTTGTCGCCTAGGCTGGAGTGCAGTGGCACACTCATGACTACCACAACCTCTACCTGCCAGGCTCCAGCGATCCTTCTGCCTCAGCCTTCCAAGTAGCTGGAGGTATTTACAATTTTTTAAACAAGGCATTGGAAATTAAGATCCTTGAAATTAACATACTATTTTCAGACTATTTTGAGCACATCTAGCTCTTTCACATGCAACTTCAGTCTCTTTATGATCTCTTAGTTACTATATTTAGAACGTTAATTATGTTATTTTGGTTTCCACAAGGAATGTGGAAGTCATATGTCTTTTCTGACTAATCGTGGCTACAAATAAAATCCCAGCAGCATTTATATCTGAGGCTTGTAGAACTTGAGTAATTTTCCTAAAACAGTGTTCTTGAGCTATAGTTTGGTACATAAATAGCAGTTTGCTAGGTTTTTTTCGTCTTTTTTTTTTTTTTTTTTGGACCAGGCCTCATTCTGTCACCCAGACTGGAGTGCAGTGGCATAATCACGGCTCACCACAGCCTTGGCCTCCTGGGCTCAAGCAATTCTTCCACCTCATCCTCCTGAACAGCTGGGACTACAGGCATATACTACTATGCCTGGCTAATTTTTAATATTTTTTTTGTAGAAATGTTGCAAATTCTGGTCTTGAAGTGATTCTTGTGCCTTGGCCTCCCAAAGTGCTAGGTATAGGTGTGAGCCACCATGCCCAGTCTGTTAAATGCTTTTATATAACTTTTTTTTTTTTTTTTGAGTTGGAGTCTCACTCTGTCACCCAGGCTGGAGTGCAGTGGCACACTCACGGCCACGCAGCGTTGACGTGCTGGGTTCCGGTGATCCTTCTGCCTCAGCCTTCCAAGTTGCCAGAACCACAGGTGTGCACTACCATGCCTGGCTAATTTTTTTGATTCACTGTAGAGACGAGGTCTCACCATGTTGCTCAGACTGGTCTCGAACCCACGGGCTCAGGCAATCCTCTGACCTTGGCCTCCCAAACTGCTGGGATTACAGGCTTGAGTCACTGCTCCTGGCCTATATAAGCTTTCACAATTAAATCCAGTGTTAAGCTTTTTTTTTTTTTTTTTTTTTTTTGAGGTGGTGTCTCACTCTGTTGCCCAGACTGGAGTGCAGTGGCACGCTCCCGGCCACTGCAGCCTTGGCCTGCTGGGCTCTGGCGATCCTTCCACCTCAGCCTTCCAAGTAGCTGGAACTACAGGCGTGCGCTACCACGCCCAGCTAATTTTTGATTTATTGTAGAGATGAGGTCTTGCCAAGTTGCTAGGTAGTTCTCGAACCCGTGAGCTTGGCCTCCCAAAGTGCTGGGATTACAGGCTGAGCCACCGAGCCCAGCCTAATGTTAAGCTTTAACAATAACTTTTATTTATAAGGAATCTGGAAAAATGTTTTACAAGAAAGTTATTCAAAATGAATATAACACAAATGTCGGCTCTTCTAAACAGCTTTTCTAGCTTGAGGAACTCTTCTAAGCCAAGAGAAAGCAGGATGGCTTGAATTTCTTCTTGGAGAAGAGGCTTATATTTTAGAAATCCTATTCTAATAGCTTCACTTGTATAGAGTATCTATTAGGTCTACCTATTTATTTAGTTAATCTTCATAACTTTATGAAGTAAGCATATTTGCTATTCTCATTTTACAGATGAGGAGACAAAAGCACAGAGAAGTTAAGTGACTTGTCTAAGGTTACAGCTGGAAAGTGGTAGAGCCAGATTCAAACCCAGCTCAGCTTGGCTTCAGAATTTGTGCTCTTATCCATTTTGCATACTGCTTTTCAAGCTATGTAGCAAGCTATGAGTAGGAAAAGTTCATTTTTCAAAACTTAGTATCTCGTTAATTTCCCTATAGTACTTTTAAGATTCTTCTCTTACTTTGAAGTCCATTCTGCAGAATCTTCCTTCTTCAATCGACATGTTCTCTGGCACTTGAATGAAACGTGGTGGATAAAATTTCTCCTGGATTGCATCCTGATCATTCACATCTCCCCTTGAGGATGATCTACTTCTACAAAATATTTTAATAACAACTATGCATAAGTGTTGTCATTGCTTTTCCTTTACACAAATATACTTTAGACATTAAATTTGAAATCCCAGTGTCTACTGTGTGATCTGATAGTGTAATAACAATGGAGAGAGGCCTTAAGGCTATATTTAGCTGTATAATAGCTAGTTGATGACTATTCAACATAGTAGCAATTTAGAAACATCTGGTACAAATTATACATCTTTGTCTCCCTTTTATAGTGCCATAAATTGGGGAAGAAACTGATCTATTAAAATGCAAAGTATCTGATAGACTGGGGGTCCCCAACCCCTGGGCCATGGACTGGTACTGCTCTGTGATGTACAGCAGGAGGTGAGTGACAGAGAGCTAGCCAAGCCTCATCTGTATTTATAGCCACTCCCCATCGCTTGCATTACTGCCTGAGCCCCGCCTGCCGTCAGATCAGTGGTGGCATTAGATTCTCATAGGAGCATGAACCCTACTGTACACACGAGGGATCTAGGTTGTGGCCTCTTATGAGAATCCAAAGTCTGATGATCTGAGATGGAGCTGAGGCAATGATGCTAGCACTGGGAAGCGGCTGCAAATACAGATTAACATTAGCAGTGAGGTTTGACTGCACAGAGACCATAGTAAATCAATTGCTTGCAGACTCATATCAGAACCCTATTAGTGAGTGGCAAGGGAGTTGATGTACATCTGGTGGCAGGCTTTAAATCAGAATCTGACACTTATTTTAGTCCTCGCATGATTTGCTTATTATTTTATTTACCATTTCCACATGCCTTTTTAAAATAGTGAGTTGTATAACTATTTCATTATATATTACAATATAATAATAATAGAAATAAAATGCACAATAAATGTTATGTGCTTGAATCACTCTGAAACCACCCCCACTTCGGGTTTTTCCACAAAACCAGTTCCTGATTGCAAAAAAGTTGGGGACAACTGCCATATATCATTCAATAACCTGCAAAGATTATGTAATTAGAATTGAATTTCCAAGTTGTTTAACACTAAAACATGGTCCTGGAAAATTTGACCAAAACATTAAAAAAATTCCTTTGTGATAATTTTAATAATTAACATAAAATTTTGATCATTATCTCAGACATTAGAAAATACACATTGAGCTGAGCGCAGTGGCTCACACCTGTAATACCAGCACTTTGGGAGGGCAAGTGGATTGCTTGAGCCTAGGAGTTTGAGACCAGCCTGCCAACATAAGGAAATCTTGTCTTTACAAAAATTTTTTTAAAAAATAGCTAGTGGCATGTACCTGTAGTCCCAGCTACTCGGGGGGCTGAGGAGGAAGGATCATCTAAGCCCAGGAGTTCAAGGTTGCTGTGAGCTGTGATCAGCATGATCATACCACTATACTCCAGCCTGGACAACAGAGTGAGACACCAACTCAAAAAAAAGGAAAGAAGAAAGGAAAAAAACTGAGGGCATTGTTAGGGAGTGAGCATGAGTGTCATTCTCCTAGATCTTGAGAGTTCAAGTTGGGGAGCCTCCTGTGTAGGGGTGCCCCGATGGGAGAGGGAATGCAGGACGAGATGCTGGTTTAAGGCAGAAGAGGATGACCTCTGCTGTGGAATGAAGATATGATAAATTATCGCATCCCATTTCAAATATAAGTAAACATGTCACACACGAGTTTAAGAATAAAAAGGTAAAACAAATACTGCTGTGTCATCTCATGCATCTCTAGAATTATTCTTGTCTTCCTACCACATGATATTTGTGCTTTTCCTCAGCTAATTCCTGACTGATAAGGCTGATCCTGGGATAAAACAAAGCAGGGCAACCCACAGTTTTACTACGCCATGGCTGTCAGCAGGTGCTTTGCAATGTGTCTGATCAAATCTCACTTATCCACGCATCCGGCTCAAGTCAATGTCACGTTGTTCTCTGAACTTGGCCTTCCCTTTTCCTTTTCTTTAAGCGTCAGCTTCCTCTTTCTGCTTCTCCTCCCCATGTGAGGCCAGCGTGCCAGCCTGCGTGCTTCCTATTCGACCTGCCTCCTGGTTGCTGACCTTAGTGCAAGTCAGCGATGTTACCTCTTTTCCATCTGGCCTTTTACAATACAACACACACTTGTTAATTACAGTTAAATCATTCTACATAAATAAAGATTAAAATAATATAACATATTGAGCATGCTTGAGTACTGACGACTGTCATAAGCTCTACTTGAAGTAACTTTCTTTTTTTCTCCCATCTGTATTTGAGAAGCGGGGGTGCACACGTATGTCCGTGGGCATATTGTGTAGCGGTGGGGATTGGGTCTCAGGTGACCCATTCCCCAGAGAATGAACTTTGTGCCCCATAGGTAATTTCTGAACCCTCATTCCCTTCTCTCCCCCCGCTTGTTGGTATCCCCGGTGTCTATTATTTCCACCTTTGTGGTCATTTAGCACACGCATATTAAGTGAGAACACGTGGCGTTTGGTTTTCTGTTTCTGATGCTTACCTGACAGAGGAGATATCATGATCGTGAAGTACCTTTGGGAGTCGTACTCCAGGTGCCTAGAAAGTGGAGCTAAACTTTCTAAGTGTTACAGCTCATTCTATAGATATATGACTTGTTCTGGTAACGGATGGCCTTGGTTAATCACCCTGAAAGGTAACTTCCTCCGATGACAAATACACTTGCTCTGACTCTCCAGTACAATTCTTTTAAATCTTTACAAGACACCAACAATACTTAGCAGTGTTTTGCTTCCTACCACAGGAGAAAGTTTGGAGAATTAAATATAATGAAACAAGGTGATATCTTAGGAGGATGGTTTCATTCAAGTGAACTGGGGACGGGCCCTGCCATTGACCCTGTGATGTGTGCTATAGAAGAAAAGGGGGGAATAGAGGAATAGGGAGTCAGAAACTGGGGCGGACGTGGAGGCTGCAGTCCCCTCGGCCAACCACGGTTACCGTAGGCCATTCAAACTCTGTGGATCCACTCCCTTACAGATCCCTGCAAAAGGAAGGGACTATGCCAGATAGTTCTGCCATTCTTTTACTTCTGTAACCATGCATCTGATTCCCCAAACACAGGTCAAGTGCTTACTCTCTGTCACTCTGGGGACAGCACGTCCAGTCAGTCCATCTCTGAGGACTAGGACAGGACCAGGTGTCAGCAGATCTTTGTATGAGATGATGCTCTGTGTGTCTATCACGATAAGCAGTTATGAGGTTCTTGTGGGCAGATAGAAATGCGACCTGTGTTTGACCACAGTCACTGCTAAATCTCCCTTACATCAATTAATGTCGAAGCTCTCTCCCTTATACTATAATAATTAGGATTTTTGTTTCTCTGGGATATCTTTTGTATGGAGAGGGGCCTGGACAGGGAAGGCAAGTGTGATGTCTTTGGGATATTGTGTTAGGGTTTCTTACCCCGTGTTTTCCTTGATGACTGTGACACAGTGTTGTGACCTACTAGCCTAATGGCTTCTAAACACTTTAAAGTTCGATGCTCTTTAAAAAACTATGAAATGTTTCAGACATACAAAATAATAAAAATAACGGTAGAATGACTATCTTTGTAGTAACCATTCACCTGAGTAAATGAAACATTACAAATACAGGTGCGATGCCCACGGCCCCACCCCAGTTGTATTCCTTTCTCTCCCAAGGTCTCATTATCTCATTATCTCGCCCATAACTTCTTTATACAGAAAGCACAAAAGCTGAGTGTTCTCAATATAAATAAGGACAATAAGGATGCTTGATGGAGAAAAAAAAGTCTCATCTGGGATGCTGAATGACGACTGGCATCTGTTAATGGCTGTATCATTTGTCTGTGGGGAATCTCACCTAATGATACATCAAGGATATCCTGCAAGCACGGACCACCACTATTTCAGCCTTTCCCCTATGACTAACTATTCAGTTTGTGTCCAACTCCTTTATTTAGTAAACAGTGCTCTAATAATCATGTGTGTGTGTGTGTAGAGATGATAGACAGGTAGGTAAGTAGGTAGGTAGGTAGGTAGATGATAGCTAGCTAGTTAGATGGATAAATAGATAAAAAAGATGGATGGGAGGGTAGGTGATAGAAAGATAGATAGGTAGTTCCTAATATACTATGGTATTTTATTTCTGAAAAAAATTCTCCCAAAGTGTAGGTGCTAGGTCAAAAATTACATGTATTTTTAAGTTTAATTGGTGTTGCCAGAGTTTCCCAAAAGCTATTTATTTGGAATTGAAGGTCTCTACATCTGAAGCTCTGTTATGGAAACCTTGACTTTCTTGGAACATTTTGAAAACCACTGGCTGGGAATTTTTTAGCTATTTTTTGTACGATGGCCAGCTATGTGACCTATGATAAATGTAAAACTCTTGATTTCTTGATTTTCCTATGATTTCTTGATTTTCCTCTGATGAATTTCTTGATTTTCCTCTGATACAAAATGGAGAAATAAAGAAAAATGCCCGACCAGATGCTAGCAAGTGGAGCTAAGGCTTGTCTGAATTCCTGCGTGATGCTACATTTCAGTACAAGCATTTTTTAAAAACCAAGTAATAGAGGAAATCCCTTTCTGGTTGTTTAATGAAGACATGGAATTCTGTGGAGTTCTTCTTATGTAAATAAGGGACCCTCCAGCAACACACTATCTTAGCATCCGTTTGTTCAAAATTGGATGAAATAAATTACTTTTTTTAAAAAAAAACTCAGAATCACACATTTTTCTCAAAAGCAACTTCCCGAAGCCAGTGTAAGCAAGACGACATGAAGTAAAATCTTTGTGAAATAAAGTCTGGAACACATCTTTTGTAGAAAACCAATTCTAGCTCCTCGGAAAGACTCAGTCTTAATTAACAAAACTAAGAAGTGAGTTTGGCCAAAATCAGACTACACAGCACATTTATAGTTGTTGCCCTGGACTTTTGGGTCCTATTTGAACTCTGGCCTTCTATGGGCTCATGGATTTTTTTCTCATACGAACCCATAAACTCTCAGGGGGGTAGGATAACAGCCTCTTAAACAGGCACATGAATTGTCCCTATGTAGTCACCATACACATGTATGCAGATCTCTAACAAATCTCCAGACCATCCCAGAGAAAGCAAATCTTGGAAAAGAAGAAAGGAAGAACAGAAGAGTGGGAAGGGAAGATGTGCATCGTTCCCTGAGCAAACCTTCAGCGTTCAGGAATTAGATGGCGCTGTGGCGTCGAAAGGAAAAAAAGCCTCCAACTTGAACTGACAAGACTTGGAAAAAAAAGTTGAAACAACTAAGCATACAAGCAAACAAACAAATCTACAGGATCAAGGCAAATGATGGGATACATTCAATAAGGCCCTTTCAGATCAATTAATGCCATTGTTTATTTAATCTCCAAATTCCCTCACATGTGGCAGGCAGGAGTGTTGTTCTCCTTTTCAACTGAAACAGTGCAAAACGGAGTCTGGATCCAAGGAAATCTTGCCAAAACCCCTGGCAATGTATCACTCTTTTAAGCCCTGTTTTGCTTTGGTGCTCATGGTAACGTTTGCAGCTGTCGAGCGTGGCTTCGGGCTGTCTGACTCCCTTGAGAGAATTTATGTGTTTTTCGACTTCCTTTCCTTATTAGGAGGCAGGAATCTGCAACACCTATTAGAACAAGTATGCATAAAGGGTAATGACCACGCCGTTTATGAGTGGTCTGTTCTTCCTCAAATGAGCTCTCAGCCTCCGATCCGCGAGGGTCGTACCCAGATTTGAAGCCGCCTCTGCTTTTCTCGGCGGCAGGTGGGCAGAGTGGCCTTGGTCAAGGGTGCCAGAGAAGATGCTGGCCTCTAGAAAAAGCTGACTCTTTCTTCCACACCAAAAAGTGAAAAGGAAACTGGAGTATCAGGGTTTGAATTTAATGAATATGCAATCACAGCCGACAAAAATTAATCGGATGAAAACGAAGAGAAAACGTGAACTACAAACATTTTCATAGTGGCCCTGATGCAGAACCTTAGAACCCTTTCTGTTTTCTTTTACTTAAAATGCAAACATTTTAAAGATGTGTGGGTGATTTTGTTCTTCAAGGCCTGGGTTAGAAGGATGAACCTTTTCCTACGGAAGTGAGGGAATTCCTTGTTTCCTCTGAGTTTCCAGGGAGAAAAAAAATGTAGCCATTTGGGGAAAAGGATGACTTTGAGGGGCTACTGACAAAAATCCTTAAACAAGGATTCAGGAAAGAAGCCACGGGGTCTAATAAAACCCACATCATCAGCCTGAAAAAGCCAGGCCAGACTCCATCCCATCCCAGCATCTTGCCGTGGCTTGGAGTCAGGACGGAAAGCTCAGGAGAACAAAATTCTTGGGGCCAAATTCACTTTCTGTTAAAATCACAAGTCCGTTCACAAAAACGTAATGCATGTGCTTTAGATCCATTCGCATTTAGCAAATCAAAATGTTTCAGGGAGCCCCTTGATGTCGCCCAAACTTGTAGTCATTCTTCTTCAAGGCAGGAAACCATGTTAGGCCACAGAAGATGGATTCTAACCCCAGAAAGGGCAGGCTCAGTTCGAATTTCAGAGTTTCAAGGTGTGGGTGGGTTCTAACTTGGAAAACTCGAATCGGCTCTGCTGAGAAACATCAGGATGAAAGATGTGTGCATTTTACTGCGCTGTTTTTAAGGGAGGGTGTAGTTACTGATGGGAGACACGGGGCCAACGTTCTCTTAACTTTTTAGCTTGATCTGTGTTGTGAAATGAAAAAAACATGTTCGATGACCCTTGGTATGTTGAGTAAATGAAAACTTCTCCCTAATCAAGCTGGCTTTTCCTCATGAACTCTCAGAGAATTTCTCCTCTCACATCATGTATGACCCCCTGCCTGGTAGGTTCATTTTCATATCCCCAACCCTGTATCTGACTCATTCTAGGAGGTTCCTAATGAATGTTGGCCAGAACGAAAGCAACCTATATGTTGCATGCCCTGACCACGTACACAACAATATGCATTCAGCTTAGATGGAGTCATACCAAATAGCACATGCTGTTAAAATCACAGCATAGCCATTCTGTGCTAAGAAAGTAAACACGATACATCCGCTGGTACCGATAAGTTGGCAGGAAGATAAATCGAAAGGGTGGGAAGCAATACATCAATTCGTTTCCCCTCTTCTATCTAGTACCCTCTGGCTCTTTTCAGTTTGAACGTAACGCCAGAATAAAAGAGGAGAGAACCTGCTTCAGGCTTTGTCTGGAGCCACAGCAGAAGGCGAGCATTTCATTATGGGGCTTCGTGTAACTAGTCCGGGCTTCCACCTTCACCCTGAACCGCATAAATCTCTCAGTGGGCAGCAAATGAGACCCATATTTGGGTTTCTGACTAAACTGCTGGCTTCTTTTCACATTTTGCGCAGTCATTTCAAGCAAGCTAGCCAAAGCTGCTAATTAAAGAGGGAATGATTTATTTCATAAGTTTTCTTTTCCCTCAGGAAACATAACTCAACTCCAGGCACAGCTAGTTTACCTCGCCCTAGTCAATAAATTACACCCACCTCATTAATAGTTAATTAGGAAAACTGGAAACCCCGTGACACAACCCAGGGAGGAAAGGGGTCAGCCTGCTGCAAGCCAGAGTGTACAATGAGCCTGATCTGATACCTCGAGGGCCCACAGAGCTGGTGACCAGCCTCAAGCGTGAGCCCCGGCTTTGGCCCGGTGTGCTTGAGACGATCGTTCTGACTTTCACTTCCCTCCGGCAGTGAATCCTGCAACACATTTCTTCTTTGTGAGATGGGGGAATGAAAACCCTGTCTTTAACCTTCTCATAGAAATGTCGCAAAACATACTTTTAAAACCTAGAACACTATGGACAACCAAAATCTAGAGCTCAGTTGTCCCTTGGTGTGGTATATGTGCCTCCAACAATGAATGCATCACTAAGGTTTCACTCTCGAGATCATGACACGCTTGTTTCTTTTAATGCAAGGGAGAGGCCTCCAAGCTCATATAATGTTCACTCAGACTTTCCATATATAAATATGAACTGGAAGAGAGCCAGACCGTGCTTCTCTATATATGGCCAATCAGTTCATTGGTACAACGCAAGGAGCAGATTCAGGTACCACGAGAAATCTAAACTAATGTCCAAGCTTCTAAACATTCCGCTAATATGTGACCTAACACTTATGTGGGTGTTTCTCAAACTTTAGCATCCACACATATCTCTTGAAAGTCATGTTCAAAGGTCAATGCTGGTGAGTCTCAAGGCTTCCAGATGATATTGATGCTGCTGGCCCATGGACCATACTCTGAGTAGCAAGTGGCTGGGAAGCATCACCTACCGTCTTGAGTTGGCTAATGAGTCTGAGAGTACTGGTGAGGACAGGTAGAAAAAATTGACTTTGGTGTGCATTGTACTTCTCCTTCTATACAAACCATTTTTCTAGAATGGAGATTGGCTATCTTTCTCTCTAAAGTATCTCTCTAAACTAGTAAGTATTTTAGGTTTTGCAAACCATCTAGTCACTGTTGCAACTACTCAACTCTGCCCTTGTAGTGCAAAAGCAGTTTTTGGAAATAGGTAATTAAATGGGTATGGCTGTGTTCCCATAAAGCTTTATTTATAAAAGAAAACTGTGGACCAGATTTGATCCCTGGGCATTAGTTTGCCCGCTCCTGCTCTGGAATAACTGCTTCCAAGGCTTTAAGGTTGCACACCCAGAGCAGCACCCCACTCCTGATACTTATTTGTTTATTTATAAATTCGATATACATCCTACTGCACTGATACAAAAAATGAAACAAAAAAGAAGAAAACCGATGTAAAAACTCAAATGTTTCGTTTTTCATCCAGTTGAAGTAGCATTGCTTCCCTCTGGGTATGCACACTTACCTTAGAAACTAGTGATGGAGATAACTTTAAAATGTGATGTTTGTTTGTTTGTTTGTCTGAATGCAGTGGCTCATGTCTGTAATCCCAGCACTTTGGGAGGCTGAGACAGGAGGATTGCTTGAGCCCAGGAGTTCGAGGTCAGTCTAGGCAACATAGTGAGACCTCATCTCTACAAAAATCAAAAAATTTAGCCAGGCACGGTGGCACATGCCTGTGGCCACAGCTGCTTGATAGGCTGAGGTGGAAGGATCATCTGAGGCCGGGTTGAGGTTGTGGTGAGCCATGATTGTGTCACTGCACTCTAACCTGGGTAATAGAGTGAGACCCCAACTTTTAAAAAACTGTTTTTCTCAATAAAAATAATCATATCAGTAAGAGTAGACCCCCCCTCAGGGTTTTGATGGTTCTAGGAGTTCTAGGACACAGAAAAACTATAATATAGTAAGATCTGACAACAAGTAAAGAGAAGAAAAGCAAGCATGGGACACAACAGTTTTATGCAATCAATATGATACCTAGTCACTCTGCTCCCTTTGGGGAGTTCTGTGTGCCAGGTGTCAAACTGGCACTCAACATACATTATCTTATTTAACATTCACAGAGCTCTCTGAGGAAGGGTGGTTATTATTTTCACTTTACACAGAGAGATCTGAGACTCAGAGAGGCTGGTACAAGGGAATATAGTCCATTCCTTATTTAGTTAGTTGTTTAGTTGGGCTGTAAATGTCACATCTGAGTAATTGCAAAGCCCTTGTTCTTAACAGCTATCCTTTATTGCCTCAGCAAATCATGATCATTTTCCAAAATTTTAAAGTTTACTTATTCTATATTCTATAATGACCACAGACTGATGGAAAAATCCCTCTGGCTATAGTGGGTAGTGTTAGCACGCTTCACTCAAACCCCTTCATCCTGTCAGAAAGGTGTCGTTGGAGATAGAGGTGATGCCAGGCATCTGTGCCGAGGGAGATTGCCAGTTAATTTCAGCAGCACCATTGGTTTCTTAAGAGATTGCTTTCTAGTCGTCCGTGTACTGAGAATTCTCACTCATCTCAGTAGTAATGTGCTAAAAACTTGTTTCTTACCAAATCTCAACCAGAGATGGTCAGGCAAGCCACATGCCTACGGCTATTTCTGTGCAAGGAGGAGTTGATTTGGGAGATTAATAGTTTAACTTGCTTTTCAGGATTTATTCCTAAAGATTCAAATCAGTAATGGAGGCACTATCCATATATGTCATTCCAAAGTGAAAGAACTGAATACAGTTATTGATGTTTGTGTGACAAGGAAGGCCTTAGAATTGCAAACCGTGTCTCTGCCGGTTGAGACAAGACTATTGGCATACTGGAAAAAAGAATACTTCAAAATAAATTATGCATCAAGGTAAATGTGTAGCAATTATATCTAGTAGCATTGCTATTTGGACTTAAGATTCTATCAATAAATCCAGGCCAAGCATCATGAACTATAAATCAAGAATGAGAGAATATTTTCAATGAGAATGACATTGGAAATAGGAGAGCGAATAAAACTAAATGTGAGACCAGAAACTAGGGGTGATGAGATCCATACTTTGAGTAAAAAAAAAAAAATCAGGAAATAGTCTGACAAATCCCTGCTTTTAAACATTTTTTTGGTCAGATTATCCTGGAATATTTAGGGTAATGATTTTTGTCACTTCAGTCATTAATATTGCAACTTGATGTGTGGTGCACTTCGGCATTTTTCTGGAATTATAAATTGTTTTTTCAGCCTGACGTCCTTCATTTTACTTGCTATGCCTTTTGTACATGAAATGTATGTAGTGTATGGCCCTTCTTGTTTATAGAATTATCTTATCTCAATTATAAAATTTGAAGATTTCTTTTTCAAAATATTTTAGTATAATCAATAATCTCAAAAATTCTGTCAAAGATATAATAGCAGATTATAAGAACGTAAAGCACTTTCAAAGAGAAACCATTTTATCAAAAATAGAATGCTCTTGATTATTAAACACATCATAGTAGATATTTTGCATTTTGCATAAATTAAACATTTTAGATACATCAACTTCATAAAATACTTGAGAGGTAAAGAGTAAGTAATTCCCTTGTTTCTTACCAAATCTCAACCAGAGATGGCCAGGTGAGCCACATGCCTTAACAGCAATACACTTAACAGCAATACAAAAACACTCACCAGAACATATTAAATTATATAACTTATTTAAAAAATGAAAATATAAGTAGATAGAAGGATAGATAGATAGATAGATAAAACTTCTACCCTTAAGGTCTGTATAGCATACTGTATTGAGTTTAGATCCTTGGCACACATTTGGTCTTTTTTTTTCTATTATGTTTTTAAACTTTTGGTGAAATGGTTTACATTCCTTTCACCATTTATAAGAGTCTTTAATATTAGGTGAGTGTTTGGTCTCCAAGATTTATCATTATAATTAGGGGAAAAGTTACTTCTCTAACTTTAAAAATAGTTTCTCTTTGTTAATGATCTCACCAAAAAATATAATGATGGTTTTTTTTCCAAAAGAAAACTTTAGTAGAGATAAATAGTATTCTATCAATACATGAGCTATCAGTTGCCTTCCAATGAATGACATGCTTTAAAAATAGTGACAAGAAACTAGGATTTTTCATTGCAAAAACTCTGATTGGTATGTATGCTTTTCTGAAGCATTTTGAGCATTTATTATTGCTCCTAGCTTCTTTTTTGATCATGTTCATTTTCTATTTTTAGTCGGTAAATGTCGTAGCTTACATTTTCTCTCTAGGTACAAGTTGTTATTTTTAGTAATTTCTTTGTAATATAAAATATAAACAGTTACTAAATGTACATTGTATCAGGAAATGCAACACTTTAAAAAACTATAGCAGTAGTAGCTGTTAATGTGAAGTTCATTCCTTTATTCCTTAAGCAACAATTTGTTAAAATATTTCTATAGTAATTAGTGTTCAGAATATAGCAAAGAATTAGACCCAGTCCTTGTTCTCATAAAGTTTAATCTATGGTAGAGAAATAGTAATACCACCACAGCTACAAAAATCACAACATTCTACAACCAGAGAAGAGGGAATAATTTTAAAGAATCTATTGAAATATTCATGAAACAGTTGTATTTCAGCAAAGATAAAAATTACTTTTAAAAAAAGAGTCAAATTAAGATATTTTAAGTTAAAAAAAATCAAAGATTTTTTTAAAAATCCTTTTGGCCGGGTTTGGTGGCTTACACCTGTAATCCCAGCACTTTGGGAGGCCAAGGTGGAAGGATTGCTTGAGCCCAGAAGTTCAAGACTAGCCTAGACAACATAGTGAGACCTCCTCTCTACAAATAATCAAAAAATTAGCCATGTGTGGTGGTGCACAACTGTATTCCCAGCTACTCAGGAGGTTGAAGTGGGAGGATCATTTGAGCCCACTAGGTTGAGACCGCAGTGAGCCTTGATCATGCTCCATTCCAGTCTGGGTTACAGAGTGAGACATCAACTAAAAAAAAAATGTTTTTTGGTTTTTTTTTAATGGATCCATCCACAGACTGGATACTGTCAAGGAGGCAAAAATCAGTTAGTTTGAAGATAGGTGGAGAGAAATTACCCAAACTGAAACTTAAAAAAAAAAGACAAAAATAATTTTAAGACGAAGAAAGATAAGGAAGGGAAAAGAAGGAGGAAGAGAAAGAGGAGAAAGAAAGATAAAAGTGCAGATGTACATCTTGATCAAACTGCTGCAAATCAATGGGAAGATGGAAATCTTAAATGTAGCCAGAGAAAAAAATACAAAAGAAAAAAGAAAAGAATTACTGTAGACTTCTCATTGTAAACAATGTAAACTGGAAGACAATGGATAGACATTTAAAGTACTGGGAGAAAAAACACAAAACTTTGCACCCAGAATTCTATATCCAGCAATAATATCTTTCAAATATGAAGACAAGCCGGGCTCGGTGGCTCAGCCTGTAATCCTACGCCTTGGGAGGCTGAGGTGAGTGGATTGCCTGAGCCCGCGGGTTCGAGACCCGCCTGGGCAGGCGAAACCTCATCTCTACAATAAATCAAAAAAAAATTAGCCGGGCGCGGTAGCGCACACCTGTAGTTCCGGCTACTCGGAAGGCTGAGGCTGAAGGATCGCCGGAGCCCAGCAGGTCAAGGCTGCGGTGGCCGGGAG
>CAUYQG010151242.1:0-15525 GCA_963574415.1 Tarsius wallacei | reverse complement strand
GCTTTTTTCTTTTCTTCTGTGTTTAATACTTTCTTAAGCGTTTCTTGTAGAGCTGGTTGGAGGCAGCATAAACTCTTAGGGATTGAATGTCTTGGATGAATTTTAAATATCCATCACTGATAAAACTTAGCTTAACTGGGTAGGTAATTCTTTGTTGAAATAGTTTGTTTTTGAGAGCTTTAAGGATTGGTCTCCAAGCTCTCCTAGCCTGTAGTTTTTCTGTAGATGAGTCTGCTGCTATTCTAATTGGTTTTTCCTGGTAGGTAGTCTGACATTTCTCTCTTGCTGCCTTTAGGATTTTTTCTTTTACACCTACTTTGTGTGGGTGAGTTACTATATCTGGGAATTGGTCTTCTTGTTTGTTGTCTTACAGGGGTTCTCTGAATCTCTTGTGTTTGAAGGCTCGCATCACTGATGAGATGAAGAAAGTTTTCTTGGATAATTTCGTGAAATATTTGTTCCAGGGTGGTCTCTGTCTCTCTGTCTGCCTCAGGGATTCCAATTAATCTTAGGTTTGGCCTCTTGAAATAATAGCACATCTCTTGGAGGTTTTCTTCTGTGTTTTAAAGCTTCTTTTCTATATTTGTAATGGTTTGGGTTAGTTCCATATTTCGATCCTCAAGCTCTGAGGTTCGTTGTTCTGCTTGGTTCATTCTGCCTTCCATGCTTATCAGTTTGTTGTTTATTTCATTCACTGAATTTTTCATTACTGTTATCTCAGTTATCAACTCCTTCATTGTTTCTTCTTGTCTCTTCTCATTTCTATTTATTCACTCTACTAATATCTTGTTATCTGGGTTTGTGGTTTGAGGCCAGTCATTCTGGGGGCTCCTTATTGTTTGAGTTCTGGAGTGTGTATTCTCAGTGGCTGACCTCCCAGGAGTCTGTGTGAGACTCATATTCTTCCTTTGGTTTGTCTTCATTTGTGTAGGTTCCTCCCCCCTCCCCCCCTTTTTTTTTACCTCTTCTTTAATTCTGTTGTTCAGGGATGGGGGGATAGCTTTTATTTCTGTTTGCTCAATCTCTTATTCTTCCTTATGTAGATCCTCTGGTTTTGTTCAATTCTGAAGCTGAACTAGAGGTGGGGCCTGTGCTTTTTGCAGTTTTGAGATTTAATTGAGGGGATAGCTGTGATTCAGAAGCTATCTGCAGATCCCAGTATCTGCTGATGCATGTGTGGGTCACTTGGAACTCACTTCCCACTGTCTTACAATCTGTTCATGCAGTGGGAGTGTCTGTTTGCCCCCCTATTTGCTGCTGCTGCTGTCAAGTATCCCCAGATTCTGTACTTTTAAGAAGGTGATCGAAGTTCAGGAAAGGGTAATTTCAATTACTTCCAGATGGAGGAGAAAGATGACAAAAAATAACGAATATACTCATTAGAACCATTTATTAAGATCTAAAAAGCCATAATAGCCCCCCCAAACCAAAAAACAAACAAACAAACAAAAAACCCAAAAAGCAAAAACTAAAAACAGGAGGCATGGTGTTGTGCCTGTGGCAAAAACTAAAAACAGGCATGGTGGTGTAGCTACTTGGGAGGCTGAGATGGGAGGATTACATGAGCCCAGGAGGTCAAGGCTGTGGTGAGCCACGATCATGCTACTGCATTCCAGCCTGGGTAACAGAATAAGACCCTGACTCAAAAAAATTTTTTTTAATTTAAAAATTGTCAATAACAGCTCTGATTGCTGACAATTGCCATGACAAGCCCTTCCTCGACTGACATGTGGACCCCTTCAGCCAGGCAGTCAGGTGCTGTCAGTGTTCTCCTTCCTCAGATGATGAACTGACTTGGTGAAAGCTGGGGTAACCTGCTCAGGACCACAGAGTCAGTGAGTGAGGAGCTAGGCAGAATATAAACCCAGGACCGGTCGCCTCAGGCATGGGGCCAGAGCATGGTGGGGTCTCCCTCCCGGTATGGTAATCATGAGGGGACCTTGGTCAGACTGATGGCAGGTGGGGGGCTCTTTGCTTCCTCTACCAAGCATCCCCAGGCTGAGAGGTGGGGTGGGGGGATGGTGGCACAGGTTTTGCCCACCAGGGGGCAGTCAGGGGTGCCATAGTCCTGCAGCAGTGTGTGACTAGATCTTGTGACAGTGAGTTTTCAGGTTAGATTTTAATCATTCTGGTGTCCCCAGTTCATCCTACAGTAGCTCTGGAAGGGGCGAAATGGCCAGTTCTGACACCTACCGCCCCTTCCCTCCATTCCCCATCCCTCTCTTTACCCCCCGCTTCCCCTCCCCTCTCACCCACTTTGACTCAGAGCTGGCCATCGACGGTCTTCTCCATCCTCACAGTCGCTTACTCCAGTGGCATTGTCACTCCTGAGCCCCGAATGGGGCCGTGTTTGTCCTCAGTGTCTTCACTTTGATTCTCGGAGGGGGCATTAGTTGGGCTGTTGGCTTCTTCCCTTCCAGAGGCCATGGGAATTTTATGAGTTTGGTTCACCTTCTCTCCACCCCTGACCCTTCCCTTGGGCCCTCTGTCTCGACCCCTCGGTCATTCTGGTGCCTGCTGTGGGGCAGCTGCCAAGTGCCGGCTCTCCCGGGAGGTGGCCCACAGTGGCTTGGCTCCCAGCCTGGGGTGTCGTCCCCTTTACCCCATGGCCTCTGGCTGTAGCTTGGCATTATTTTTTGCTGTTAAATTTTATTTTATTTTATTTTTGAGTCGGAGGCTCACTCTGTCACCCAGGCTGGAGTGCAGTGGCATGCTCACAGCCACCACAGCCTCGACCTGCTGGGCTCAGGTGATCCTTCTGCCTCAGCCTTCCAAGTAGCTGGAACTATAGGTGCACGCCACCACACCTGGCTAATTTTTTGATTTATTGTGGAGATGAGGTCTTGCCATGTGGCTCAGGCTGGTCTTGAACCCCTGAGTTCAGGCAATCCCCTTGTCTCTGCCTCCCGAGGTGCTGGGATTATAGGCATAAGCCACCGCACCCGGCTAAAACATAACTTTTTTTTGTTTTTATTGTTGTTTTAAATTACCTTTCCACTAGATTTTAATTTCCCCACAAACAAGGATTTCTGTCTGTTTTGTCCATTGCTGTGTCCTGAGGGTGTAAGGCAGTGGGTATCATCCAGTCGGCACCCAATGCATGCATGCCAGCAGAGAGCTGACTGAGTGGCTGCAGGAGTTGTGCTTGGGCGGCCTCTGGCTTTTCTTGGGGCTCAGGAGCCCATCTGGGAGCTCGGTCCTGCATCTCCCCAGTCTCAGGACTCCATGTTCTCAGGGCAGCTGCCTCCCAGAGCAGCCTCTGTCTCCTGACTCAGGGATGGGGACCCAAGGAGGAACCGCATGCTGGGGCCAGGGTTCTCCTTCTTCCGTGCTGGTGGGGACAGGGAGGGAACTTCAGATGAAAAGCGCTGGGCATCCCCTATACCTTTGGTCAGTAGTTCCACCTGCTTCTCAGGGCAGAAGAAGAGAGTGAGGTTGGTTCTATTTTTTTTCTCTCTAATTTACCATGTGGTAGGTAGCACAAAGTCTTCTGGAAATGAAGGATCAGGGGAGAGGCAGGGCCGGAGTGTCAGTTGGAATAAGTGAGCATTGACTGAACTTCCCTCTTTATCCCGACAGTGGTTCAGGCTGGTGCAAAACAACAGTGCAGGTTTCACTTATGGTGCCTTGTTTGCATGTTGGCAACTGACTGTATTTTTATCTGCTATGGGTTAAAGAAATACTTATTTATTTTTAGAGACAGGGTGTTGCTATGTTGCCTAGGCTGCCCTTGACCACCTGGGCTCAAGCAATCCTCTCATCTCAGCCTCCTGAGTAGCTGGGACTATAGGTATGAGCTGCCATGCCCATCTATGCTATGACTTTAATAACTATCTGTATGGGAGGCCTTAAGTGGCTATGGTTTCCAGAAATTTTGGAAGTGAGAACATGTGTTTCATTGTTGACCATCAATACTAAGTGTACCTCCCAACTGCAGTGTGAGACGGATCATTGGCCAGCCTCTACTGAGCTCTGCAGATGCTGTACAACTTGGGTGCTGTAGGTGGGTACAGGTGCTTCAGATACCTGACCAAGTCTAACTGGACACGTCTTCACTTTTGGAGTCTGCCACCAAAATCATGTATTGAGTGCATGTTGGGAGAGGAAAAAGAAGGTAAATGGTCTTGCCCTCTGCGGCTACTATATAAGACAAACAATAATGACAGAGACTTCCAGAGAACAAAGTGCAAAACATCAGTGATGGCTCATCACACTAGCACAGGAGTGCTAGGGGCTCATTGCCTTTAGAAGTGAATTAGATCATGGGTTGTCTCTGAAGACTGATGGGATAAGAAGCAATAGTTAAGTATTAAGTTGATCCAGTGAAGTTCCCATATGAATAAGCCTGGGTAGGACCAAAAAAAAATAAAAAATAAAAAATAAAAAGAAGTGACAAACTGAGGCCGGGCGTGGTGGCTCAGGCCTGTAATCCCTTTGAGAGGCCGAGGTGAGAAGATTGCCTGATCCCAGGGGTTTGAGACCAGCCTGGGCAATTTGTCTCGATCTTGTCTCTACAATAAATAAAAGAAATTAGCCAGTTGTGGTGGCGTGCACCTGTAGTTCCAGCTGCTTGGAAGACTGAGATGAAAGGATTGCCTGAGCCCAGCAGGTCGAGGCTGCAATGGCTGTGAGTGTGCCATTGCACTCTAGCCTGGGTGACAGAGTGAGACTTCAACTCAAAAAAAAAAAAGAAGAAAGAAAAAAAGGCCAGGCACAGTGGCTCAAACCTGTAATCCCAGCACTTTGGGTGGCTGAGGCAAGAGGATTGTCTGAGCCCAGGGGTTCAAGACCAGCCTGGGCAACTTGGTGAGACCTCATCTTTACAGTAAATGAAAAATTAGCTGGGCATTGTAGTGCATGCCTATATTTCTGGCTACTTGGAAGGTTGAGGTGGAAGGATCACCGGAGCCCAGCAGGTCGACTCTGGGGTAACTGTGAGCATGCCACTGCACTCCAGCCTGGATGACAGAGCGAGACTCCGACTCAAAAAAAGAAAAAAGAAGACAAAAGAAAAAAAAAAGAAGTGACAAACTGGATCTAGAAAACATTAGTTTATTCATGGAATCTAATAAGTTTATTAGCAATTTTGAATCAGATATTTACAAAGCAATCCATCATTAACTTTTTATGGTACCCCTAAGAGACAGAGATACTAGCACCCAGAAGACAAGCAGGTGGATAGGAACATAGATATCTAGAGAGATGTCATATTGTTCCTGTCTCAAATAGCTTACAGTCTACCAGGAAGGCTGTGCTAATACACATAAAACAGCTAAGAAACAATCAATCAATGTGTGGAATGAATTATAAATCAAGTAGGAGTATAATGGGAAATGGAAGAAGACAGAAATTACAGAAAAATAAGTACCACATGATTTCACTTACATGTAAAATATTAAAAAGCCAAACTTTCAGAAACTGGGAGCAGAATGGTGGTTACCAGGGACTGGGTGGGTAGGGGTAAGGGGATTGGAGAGCTATTGGTTGAAAGGTACAAAGTTTCCATTAGACAGGAGGGATAATTTTGGAAGTCAGTTGCACAGCATGCTGACCATAGTTAATAATAATATATTCTATATGTCAAAATTGCTAAAAGAATAGACTTTAAATGTTATCACTTAAAAAAACATGGTAAGTAGGTTAGGTAATGGGTGTGTTAATTGACTTATATAATCATGCCACAATGTAGACATGTATGAAAACATCACATTCCCCATAGATGTATACACTGATTCTTTGTCAGTTAAAAATAAAAAGTAAGATGGGTGTGGTGGCTCACACCTATAATCCCAGCATTTTGGGAGGCTGAGGTGAGATGATTGCCTGAGCCCACAGGTTAAAGACCAGTCTGGGCAACTCGGTGAGACCTCATCTCTACAATAAATGAAAAACAGCCAGATATGGTGGCGTGTGTCTGTGATTCCAGTTACTTAAGGATCACCTAAGCCCTGCAGGACTCCAACTCAAAAATAAAAAATTAAAATTAAAATGGCAGGAGTTATAAGAATAACGTTGATCAATTATTTCTTTTTTTTTTTTTTTGAGTTGGAGTCTCACTCTGTCACCCAGACTGGAGTGTAGTGGCCGTTCCTGGCCACCGCAGCCTCGACCTGCTGGGCTCTGGCGATCCTTCCGCCTCAGCCTTCCAAGTAGCCGGAATTACAGGTGGACACTACCACACCCAGCTAATTTTTTGATTTATTGTAGAGATGAGGTCTCGCTTGCCCAGGCGGGTCTCGAACCCGCGGGCTCAGGCAATCCACTCACCTCAGCCTCCCAAAGCGCGGGATTACAGGCTGAGCCACCGAGTCCGGCTGATCAATTGTTTTTTATTTTATTTTACTTTTATTTGAGTTGGAGTCTCACTCTGTCACCCAGACTGGAGTGCAGTGGCCGCTCCCGGTCACCGCAGCCTCAACTTGCTGGGCTCTGGCGATCCTTCTGCCTTAGCCTTCCAAGTAGCTGGAACTACAGGCACGCGCTACCACGCCCGGCTAATTTTTGATTATTTTAGAGATGAGGTTTCGCCAAGTTGCCCAGGCGGGTCTCGAACCCACGGGCTCAAGCAATCCACTCACCTCGGCCTCCCAAAGTGCTGGGATTACAGGCTGAGCCACCGAGCCTGGCCAATTATTTCTTTAACCAAACATTTATTGAACAGCCTATATATTAAGGGATATTAACTCATCGTCATATTTTTTAAAAATACATTTTCTAATTTGTGTCTTATAATGCACGTTTTTAATCCTTTGCTAGAATTGTTTAAACACCACCAAATCATAGAACATTCAGAAAAATTCCTGGTTAAGTGGTACTAAGTTTGACAAGAATTTATTATGTGACAATCAGGTTGGACCACAAGATTATCTTAGTAAGAAAATAGATAGATTGGCAAAAATCTATAAATAGTTTTGGCAAGTGCTTCAGACTCAGTGGGCTTAAAATAGTGAAGTCCATCAGTGGTGCCTTGGGACTGTGGCAAAACGTTTTCTTTGTAATAAAAAAAGCAAGGACTTCTTTCCAAAAAGAATTGGCAGCATTCAAAATCAGTTACTCAGTAATGAACTGAAGAATGATGGATGGTAGGTTGGAGAGATTGTGTAAATATCATTTGCCAAAATACTCTAGGAAAAAAATACATTGTTTTGTTTCTTACACATTTTGCAAATAAAGTTTTTTAGTGCAGTATATTTATGCATGGATGTATGAGTACTCCATATTAAGAAAAACAAACAGAAAGAAAAGAAAAAAGAGCAAAAATTTCCATGTCCAAGCCAAGCTACAATGATTCTTTTTGAAGTTCCCTCTCAGATTTATAGGATGACATTCTTAAAGGACGTATCGGACATCTCGTCTATTTTCTAATCCACCCTGGGATGAGTTCTTTATGTGTGAATGATGAGGATATCTCCGTAAGATAGTCGTATAGTCTTCTGTAAGTGTTAACATGTACTCTTGTGTCTCCAACAACAATTCCTCTTCTTTTCTAAAGAAAAAAAAAATCTTCTTCTGACTAATATGGGGCACAAGATTTCAAAAGGAGACACAGTGAAAGAAGTGGGGAGTGGTGTTGAAGGCGGCATTATCGTTTACAATATTACCTCTTGAAGAGTGTTCTGGGTATTTTAATTGCAAGTATGGATTTGAGGGTCGGACTTCTTGGGTCCCAGCTCTGCTCTGACACATCCATGCCCTGTGAGCTTACTAAGCCTCTGTAAGCCTCAGTTCCTTCATCTGTCATGGTAGAACAGCATAAGCTCATAAGGTTGTCAAGAAGATTTATGAGACAATGTATGTAACACATGTAGCTCAATGCCTGGAACGTAGCAAGTGTTCAAATATGTTACCTCTCAAAAAGTCAGCAATGGCTAAGTAGATCACATGGACATCATACAGTGTTATTATTATTAATTCCCAGGAGGAATAAAGGAATATATTTTTAACCTTAGGTGAGCCACCAGGTAGGAAAACAGAGAAGTGGATTTAGAACAATGTGGTCTTTTCCCACGCTGAGATAACTTAGAATAGGCTTCTTGAAAGGATGTCCTAGCTGAAGGGCATGGAGGGTGGAGAGGGTTGTGCTGTGTTCCTACCTGGGACTGGCACTGGTTTTTCTTCAAAGACCTTTTGCAGTGCTTCTTTTAGGGACCTTCTACTTTTCTTTTTCCTGAGACTACCTACCACAAAATAGACAATGGGGTTGACACTGCAATTGATAGCGGAGAGCATGTTCATATAAGGAAAGAATCTCCACACCGAGCTCTTGGTGGGATCATAAAAGACTATGAAACACAGAACCTTCATGGGCATGGCAAAGACCAGAAACAAGATCACAGTGGCCATGATGATTATGTAGAGCTTGGCTGGTTGACGTGACTTCAGGTTGCAGCAGACTTGGATGAAGAGAATCAAATTGGAGAAGACCATGGAAGGAACGAAGACAAAGAAGGTCAAAGTACATGAAAATATGTACACGTTTCGACATTCTGTGATTCTGGGCTCATTCGCCAGCAAGCAGAATGAGATTTCTAACCCAGTCACAAGAACAGAAAGTGCCCACAGCAGGGTGCAGGCTACAACAGATTGGTGCTTTGGGCGTCGGCACTGGTACCAGATCGGGTAAAGCACAGAGAGGCACCGCTCCACACTGATGGCAGTGAGGAGGTGTAAACCTGTGTTGTAGCCAAAAATCATTAGGAAGGAGATGTAGTTAATTAAATCTTCACTGTAGAGGTGGTGGTTAGATAGTATGCCCACCAGGTAGAAGACTAATGTACAGAGGAGGACCATGAAGTCAGCAATGGCGAGGTTTAGGATGTAGACCGTGAATGGCTTCCTCTTAATGTAGAAGATGAGAAACAACATCATAAGTCCATTCCCGGTCACGCCCACTATGCAAATGAGCAGGGAAAAGTAGCGATAAATAGAGTGTTCTTTTAATTCTGGTGGGGGGTGCTGGGTTGCTTGCTCTGATGACCAGGTTGTTTGAATCAGGGATTTATTTCTGGTACACAGTGTGGATTCCAGAGGGCTCAAGGTCACCGTCAAAAGTTCCATGCTTGGGAAGTTGTGGTTTTCTCCTGTATACCTGTTGTCAGAAATGGAGGATGGAGTTTATAGATATCATTTGCCATGTCACAGTGAGTTCAGTTGTGTTAAGGACCCTCGTCCACACAGTGGTGTGGGAGAGAGGATGTGAGACCAGGGAGGAACCTGCTGCATTCTGTCTTCTTTCTTTTCTATTTCTCTCCCCTCCTGTTGTTTCCCTAACCAGGTAGATTCCATGGGAATCTCCATGTTTCCTCCACCAAACCCAAGAGTTGGGTCCTCATTCCAGCCCCACTAGCCATGGCTCCAAACCAAGACTCCCTTCCTCCCTGGCCCTGTGGAAAAGCCCACTGTGTTCCTAGTTTGTCCCCACCCTTCCTGAAAAGGATTTATTGGATTCTCACCAGAACTAGGTGGATCAAAAAGACACTTGAAATACACCGATGAGCAAAGGCCAATGTGCAAAAGAAGTAAAGAAAGTAATTACCATGCATTTTGAAGCTCATTAATCATTTCTGTCTCATCTCTCTCACTGTTCTTCCTTTCCCATTCCCTGGTTTTGACTTTGTAACATCCATGTGATCCTTCTGGCAGTTCATCTATCCTGTCCATTGAGAGTCATCCTCTTAGACTTGGCCGATGAGACAATCCAGCCATAAGTGGGAGAGATGGAGAGGAACGGGAGACAGGAAGAGAAAGAGGGTCTCTTGGAGTTGGGAGTTCCAGGAAGGAAAAGCTACTTAGAGGTGGCAGATGTGCAGGATTGTAGTGTCCAGGCCCAGAACAACCTGCAGTCCCCAAGTGACCCTAGGTGTGTAACTTCTTGATAGTCACCTTACCCAGTTTTTCCTGCTGTCTAACCTGACCCCAACCAGCTGGGATGTGGGAGGCAACTGAGTTCAGGGAAGGACTTACAGAGCAAGACCTTCTCAGGTTGTTTCTTTTTGAATTTTTTTTTCTAGACAGGGTCTCACTCTGTCACCCAGACTGGAGTGCAGTGGCACGATGATGGCTCACTGTATCCTTGACCTCCTGGGTTCAGATTATCCTTCCTCCTCAGCCTCCAGAGTAGCTGGGACTACAGGTATATGCCACCATGCTTGGCTAATTCTTACATTTTTCCAATATTAGACAAGATCAGGTGTGTTCAGGATGGTATGGCCATGGACTAATTTTTGTATTTTTTGTAGAGATCAGGTCTCACCTATGTTGCCAAGGCTGATCTCAAACTCCTGGGCTCAAGCGATTCTCCTGCCTCAGCCTCCCAAAGTGCTGTGATTATAAACTCGAGCCACCATGCCTGACCTTCTTTGTGGACTCTCGACAGCTAAGAACAGGCGGTCTCCTATTTATAGATGGGCCTGTGTTGAGAGTCGCTTGTCAGTCTCCCTTGGGAGATTAGAACACATTTTCTAGAGACCAGCCTGGGCAACATAGCAAGACCTTGTCTCTACAAAGAATAAAAAAACTTAGCAGGACATGGTGGCATGTGCTTGTAGCTCCAGCTATGCCGGAGGCTGAGACGAAAAGACTGCCTGAGCCCAGGAGGCCAAGGGTGCAGTGAGCTGTGAGTGTGTTACCACATTCCAACCTGGGCGACAGAGTGAGACCCCCAACTCAAAAAAAATGTAAGGATGGGAATACGCAGGTGAGCCACCGCTCTGGATGTCACAGCGAGCATGTTGCCCCTTGTGCTGCCAGGCACGGTCCTGGCTCAGGCCTTTCTCTCAGTCATCCCTGCTTCCCTCCAGCTCATTCTTCCCGTCTTCACGCTAACAACTCAGACCCTCCACAGTAGTGGGACGTCTGCTCCAATTTCTTCTGCATTTTATGATGAAATGTATGGCTTTCTTGATAATAAAAGCATTGCAAATTAATTTCACAAAACTTTGGAATATACAAAAGGAAGAAAACAAAAGCTACCAGTTTTCCTGGCTATTTCACCATTCAAAGATAACTTTTATTAATATGTTGACATATTTCCAGAAAACTACAGTGCATGTGGTTTTCTTTTTTTTGTTGTTGAAAAGATGGGGGTCTCACTATGTTGTCCAGGCTGGTCTCAAACTCCTGCTCTTACAAGACTCTCCTGCTTCAGCCTCTCAGTTTTGAAATTACAGGCATGAGCCACCATGCCTGGCCAAGTGTATGTGGTTTTATACCCGCCTTTTAAACTTAATATTATGTCATCAGTATTTTATTGCTATTAAAACTTCTTCAAATATATGATTGCTGATGACTACATAATATGATGTTTTCTCTTATTTTACAATTTCACTATTAATAAGCATCCGGATATTAAACATTTTCCATGAATGGCAGCGCAAGGGACATCTTTGTATATATAATGATCCTGTATCTCTGATTACTTCTTTAGGGTAGATTACTTCAAGAGCAATTGTTTGTGTAAGAAACATGAGCGATTTTAAGATTTTGGGGCAGATAAACATAATTGTCATGAATATATGGGCTTTGAGGTCAGGGATTTTGGGTTGAATCCTGGTTTCAAGATTCTGTCTCATTCTGTCTCATTCTGTTACCCAGGTTGGAATGCAAGCCTTAACTCCTGGGCTCCAGTGATCCTCCCACCTCAGCCTCCTGAGTAGGTAGGACTACAGGCATGCACCACCAGGTGTGGCAAATTTTTCTATTTTTTGTAG
Source organism: Tarsius wallacei (assembly GCA_963574415.1). Taxonomy (NCBI): domain Eukaryota; kingdom Metazoa; phylum Chordata; class Mammalia; order Primates; family Tarsiidae; genus Tarsius; species Tarsius wallacei. The sequence continues at coordinate 3,817 of CAUYQG010151242.1, read as the reverse complement.
AGATGTGATCTTGCTGTGTTGCCCAAGGCTGGTCTTGAACTTCTTGGCCTCAAACTGCTGAGATTGCAGGCATGACCTACCATGCCGGCCCATGTTATTTATTTATTTATTTTTGAGTTGGAGTCTCTCACTCTGTGGCCCAGGCTGGAGTGCAGTGACACGTTCACAGTCACTGCAGCCTTAGCCTGCTGGGCTCAGGTGATCCGTCTGCCTCAGTCTTCCAAGTAGCTGGAACTACAGGCACGCACCACAATGCTTTGCTAATTTTTTGATTTATTGTAGAGATGAGGTCTTGCCAAGTTGCCCAGGCTTGTCTTGAACCCATGGGCTCAGGCAATCCTCTCACCTTGGCCTCCCAAAGTGCTGTAATTATAGGTGTGAGTCACCATGTCAGGCCATGTTATTTATTTTTAAGCCTCAGTTTTTCTGTCTATAAAATGGAGATAAGGGTAGAATGTCAATTACTAATATGGTCATCTTCAGAAAGGCTTGTTTCTGGAAATGGCATAGGTGAGTACTTGTGCAATTGAACCTATTTCAGTATTGATCATTATTCTAAAATAAAACAAACTTTGCCAACTTAATAATAAACAAAATGGTAATTTTTTTTTTTTTGAGTCAAGATCTCACTTTGCTGCCCAAGCTGAAGTGCAGTGGCATGATCATGGTTCACTGCAGCCTTGACCTCCTGAGCTCAGGCAATCCTTCCACCTCAACCTCCCGAGTAAGTCAGACTATAGTCTTGCACCACCATGCCTGGATACTTTTTTGTTTTTTTTTTAGAGGCAAGGTCTTGCTGTGTTGCCCAGGGTGGTCTCAAACTCCTGGGCTCAAGCAATCCTCCCTCCTAACCATGGGATTACAGCCATGAGCTATCACGCCTGGCAAAAATGGTATCTAAAAGTTTGAATTTCATTTTTAATCACTAGTGAGATTTTATATTTTTTGAGTGCTGATTCTCATATTTATCTTGTGTAAATTATTCTGTGTTTTTTGCTCATTTTTTTCCTAGTGGGAGTCAATATTCTTGTTGACGTGGAAGAGGGTATGCACCTCTTTTGCATTCTTCTAAGCCCCTGTAGGGGAAGTCCCCGGCCCCTGGGCCTCAGGATTGGTCTCTTCTGAGGAAGGGTTGATCCGACAAGGGTTCACCAACCCTCAAACCCCACTCTCTTTCCTTTTCTTATCCTTGTCCTTCCCCTGCACTAACTCACCCGCCACCACTCTGCCCAAGGACCTAGGGTAAGTTGAGAAGTGGGAGGTCGGAGCCAGGGGCCACCGGGGACCCTCCCAGCAGCAGCCCATGCCAGGGTGGGTCTGCAGGCAGCTGTAGATCGGTGTGGTAAGCCAGTGCCTGTTTAGCCTTTGGTTCCAAAGAAGGATGAACAAATAAGGGAATGGTGCTCGCTTTCCGTAACGCCGTCCTGACTGACCTTTCGGCTGGATCCAAGCATACTAGTAAACAAGAGTGTGCTTGCTTGGGTTTTATAAGTCTATCACTCCTGGCCATGGGAAGCCTTGGTTTAAAAGAAAAAACAGGTTTAAAGGTACAGCTAAACCAACGAGTAAAATTAGGCTAACAGTGTGCTGGGCATTTTCATTGTCTAGTTCATGCAGTTGTTAAAGGAGCCTGTGGAACTCCTTTAAGGTAGGGCTCATCCTCATTCAGCGTGGGGCTTGGGTGACCTGTCCCGATCCCACTGACTGTTATCACATCCTTTTCTGTAAACATGTGTTTTCTGACCTAAGTTCTGCCTCCAGACGGTTCACATGCACCCAATTTTCCCGCTAACACCGTCTCTCCCCATAGAGATTCTCATTGCGAAGAAGGAAGGGGTGCAGTGGGAGATGCATTCCCCAGGAGATGCCTAGTGAACCCTTGAGGTGGGGTAGAGTTTTGAAACCCTTCCATGGAGATTCTGGTTTGCTCTTGTTGCTGGGGTGGAGGTAGCACCCTTCTTTCCAAACTTAGCCCCCCATTCTGCTTTATACCATGTTGTCTGAAACGTGTTTTACTTTTCAGACTTTTCCAAAGGTTCCTCTTATCCTTTCATCATGGCTATAGTATCTGGTCAATGAATGGAGCTCTGCGGAACGTAAATGTATTAATATTTTTATGATAATATTATAGTAGATAACTTCAAAGTCATATGACAGTTCATTACTGGTGCTGTTTAATTCTCCAAATCAAGCTGACAGTCAGTGTGCGAGTAGATCAAGTACACACACACACACACACACACACACACACAAACACACGAGTGGGCACAAGAACTGGAAGGAACATACGTGAAATGGCAAGTGCATTAAGGGGACCCTCTGGCTTTTAAGATATTCTTAGGGGAGCCTCTGTGGTCCCCGCCAAACCAAATGCTTTTGCCCTAAGACACAGCAGACAGAAGACTCGGACTCCCCAAGGTAGCTTCTGGAATCTGGAATCCTTTTAGCGGAAGATCTCTCTCTTCCCATCCGACACAGTCCCTTTGCCGAGAGATGGGGAGGAGGAAAGCTCACTGTAAACCCCGAGCCACAGTGATCTTCCTGGAAGGAGTGTGGGAATTACTCACTGTCAGGGGACTTGGTCTCCTGGTGTATAGAGCCTCCTCGGGGGTCTTCCCTTGGATCGTGTTGTTTCTGCAGATCCTGATCCCTTACGCAGCAGACAAGAAGAGCCAGGGGAAGATTCTCGAAAGAACTCACATGATCTGGTCTCAGTCTGTTCACAGGGTCTTATTTTGGCTTCACATGGCCAGTGTTGGCAGCATTGGAGGCCAGAGGGTGGGGCTGGCTCCCATCAGAGCCTGTCAGTCAAACGGATAAAGAATTACTCACCGCCCAGAGTAGCCTGCTTCAAGTCTCGGCTAATCACAGAACACCCTGTTCTGCTTCCAAGAGTGAGCCCAGCAGGTTGAGGCTGCGTGGCCATGAGCATGCCACTGCCCTCCGGCCTGGGCGACTGAGTGAGACTCCAACTCAATAAACAAACAAACAAATAAATAAAAATAACATCTAATGTAAATTTGTCTAGAGATTTCTTCTGGACTCATCCTGGCAATTTAAAAATAACGGGCAAATTCTGCTTATTATTTGACCATAAATATAAAACATGACCTACTTACTTCCAGTTTGAGTGGACAAGCATTTTGCTTCTCTGCACCACTGCTCCATCCAGCTGCCATCTTCTCAATATATGTGGACCCAACTCAGGGTCATTAATTTTTTTTTTTCCAGGCTGGGCGCTGTGGCTCACGCCTATAATCCCAGCACATTGGGAGGCGGAGGTGAGAGGATTGCCTGAGCCCACGGGTTCGAGACCAGCCTGGGCAACTTGACAAGACCTCATTTCTATAATAAATAAAAAAAATTAGCCAAGCATGGTGATGGTGCATGCCTGTAGTTCCAGCTACTTGGAAGGCTGAGGCAGAAGGATCACCTGAACCCAGCAGGTCGAGGCTGTGGTGGCCACAGTGAGACTGACTAAAAAAAAAATTTTTTTCCTTTTGTTTTTAGTTGACATGCAACAATTGTACACATTTGTGGATACAGAGTGATATTTTGATATGTGTATACAATGAGTAGTGATCAAATCAATGAGTTGTGATCAAATTAGCATATCCATCAGTACGTCAAAGTGTTTTTTTTTTTTTTTTGAGTTGGAGTCTCACTCTGTCGCCCAGACTGGAGTGCAGTGGCCGCTCCCGGCCACCGCAGCCTCGACCTGCTGGGCTCCGGCGACCCTTCCGCCTCAGCCTTCCAGTAGCTGGAACTACAGGCGCATGCTACCATGCCCGGCTGATTTTTTATTTATTGTAGAGAT
>CAUYQG010151237.1:0-35581 GCA_963574415.1 Tarsius wallacei | reverse complement strand
AATCGGCCCAAGCTGGCATCTCACGGTTCAGATGACCTCTGGGGATGGCTGCGTGGCTCCGCGAATGCGCCTCTTTGGATTTCTAAAGGGGGCATACATGAGGCAAGAGTCTAGTTCAAGTGGAAGGAAACATGTGGAGTTCTGAGTTGTCAGAAGTCTACAGCAGAACTCCCAGCCGGCTGGCTATGCGGCCTTTCTGCATTTAAGGGGCTGTCCTGCTGTTGACAGGGGGCAGGGAGGGGATCCACACCCCAGAGGCCCTTCCTAAGTATCATTCACCCCACTCTCCTATTTCTCTGCTTTTTGTTCCACCCCTCCCCCATTTGAATTGTTGGATGAGTTTACAGAGCTGTGGGCCAAAAACAATCAACTCTAGGGAACAGAGTTATACAAAAAAGGGCGTGTCACCAGAGGGAGACGGATGTCCATGGAAACCACCACCTTTGTATGGCAGCCTTGGTGAAGCCAGGGTGAAGGACCGTGGTGCGGGGTGGCGGGGGTGAGGGGGAGATAGTGTACCCAGAACAGGGACCCAGAACATGCGGGGCTCAGAGATGCTCTTCTGAAAGTATCAAATACAGTGTTGAGGGTCAGGAAGTGGCGTCAGCCAGAGACCACCAGCAGGGCAGTGCTGTTTGAACACACGGGTGCACACACACACGCACACACCCAAATGTGCCACCGTGCCAGACCACAGCGCAGCATGCTACCGTGGTTAAGTGCACAAGCTCTGAAGCCAGAATGCCCAGGTGTGAACACAGGCTCTGCCACTCGTGAGCTGTGTGACTCTGGGCAAATTAATTGAACCTTTCTGTGCCTCAGTTTCTCCATCGTAAATGGAAATAATAATAGCTCATCTGACATACAGTCATGAGGACTAAAGGATTTATTATCTGTAACATGCTGAGAAAGTAACCAGCACAAAGTACGTGCTATAAAGCATTTGATAAATCAAATAAAAAAGCCTAAATGAAGAGAGGAAGGTTTCTAACTCTACCACAGTAGAGGAGGAAATAATAATAGCTCATGATTATTAAGCATTGTGTACTCAGGATTTTAATATATTAATTCATATCATCATCACAAGATTAATATATATAACCTACAATGAGGTAGATTATTATCTCAACTGGAGGGTTGAAGAGAGGGTGGCTATGACCCACCCAAGGTCACACTCTGGTATGTGATTTGAACCCAGAACTATCTGACACCTGATCACTACACTACTTAGCAAGGAGAGGGAGAGGTGAGAAGGGTAGGGAGGAGGTAAGGGAGGGACAAGCTTTCAGGAGGCTTTTCCAGACTGGACTTAGACACAGGGCAGTGGGACCCAGACAGGCTCTTCCCAAGCTTCGAAAGGAAAACAGAAATTCTCCACTCTAGTGACTGCTGAAGGAGGGACAAGGAGCACGGAAAAGAGAAAAGAGGTGGCCCATAAGCCCAGTATCCACATTCCTCAGGGGTTCCTATCCCTGTCCTGACCCCAGGAGACCGACAATATCTTCTGAAACTTCCCTTTGGCCAGGAAGGCATCTCCAGAATTGGGAGACCCCCTGGGGGGAAAAACAGCAGAGCAGGGGCCCACTTCTCAGCAACAGAGGCCCAGAGCCTGGGAGACGCCCTGTGTCTGGGTCAGAGCCCCATAAACAACTCCATTGTCTGCCTTCCCAGAATCCAGGAAGATCCCTGGCTGGCCCCTCCAGGGATCAGATGCACAGGTAAGGAGATCCTTAGGGAGCATGGGCCTTTCCCATTGCAAGGCCAGGCCCTGGGAGGCCTGGGAAGCCGGAGTCAGAGACTGCCTGGCCTGAGAGGTTTGTCCTCACCGGCTCAGAGACTAGGCTTGGTGGCTCAGTCCTTTCTGCCATCGACCACCCATACTCATTCAGATATTTCCTCTCTCACTTGCTTTTTAAAAAAAATTTAATGTTCTCTATAATTCATCCATCCCAGAAGATAATCGATAGAGCCCGTAATGAAAATCTGAGCCATATTTTATGATCCGCTGCAAGCAGAAAGGGCCACATCAGCAGGTCCGGTTTCGGCTCTCCTATCTGTCTTGCCCACTGCCCCGGAGACTACTTCCCCAGAGGTCCCGCCCACAGCCTCCACCCCGAGCTCTGCCCTTGGCACCCGAGGAAGGCCACAACCCTGGCATTGCGCTGGCATCACTCTAGCACCCAATGCCCACTCCATCCCTAGTCAAGGGTTGGCCATCACCACTCAGGGTCTCACCGGAGCAGCCCTCAGACCCGGGACCCCAGCGCCCCACCCTGGGATCTCACAACCACCTTCAGTCAGGGCCCTTCTAGAAGCCTAAAGACTCTCATGAGGATCGGGAGGACTGCACAGGCCTCGGGGAGCCAGGCCAGCCCCCACCATGGCATTTCCCACCAGGTCAGGCGGGCCTGCTTCCTGGGGCTCCCATGGGGGCTCAAAGGTATATCTTGGACCCTCTGGCCAATGGAGGGTGGCTCATTTCTGTTCTTTTTTTGAGTTGGAGTCTCACTCCGTTGCCCAGGTTGGAGCACAGTGGGACACTCACAGCCACCCCAGCGTCAAACCGCTGGGCTCTGGCGATCTTTTCACCTCAGCCTTCCAAGTAGCCGGAATTACAGGTGTGCGCTACTGCACCCAGCTAATTTTTTTGATTTATTGTAGAGATGGGGTTTTGCCAGGTTGCCCGGGTTGGTCTCAAACTAGCACGTGGGCTCAGACAATCCACTTGCCTTGGCCTCCCAAAGTGCTGGGATTACAGGCTGAGCCACCGAGCCTGGCCACTTCTGTTCATTTTTACAACCTCTGACAAGTCCCTCCACTCCCTGGTATCCAGCCCTGGAGGTAAAGGTTGTGAATGGGCCAGCCTGGGGAGAGGCTCTAGGATGCGGAGGGGAGCAGCCCCTCCTGCCCTGGTAGGGGAGGGGGGGCCAAGCCCCGCCCCTTGCCCTGACACCTCCCCGGCAGCCAATCAGCAGACCAGGCTTGCTTCTCCCAGAATCTCTCACTGCCTGGCGCCAATCAGAAAGTGCCAATCGCAGGTGCCAGGAGGGGCAACCCCAGGGGACTCAATCCGAGCCCGAGGGTACTCCAACCTCCAATCTCCCAGGAACAACAACTCCAACCAGTAGGAGTGTGATTTGGACACATTGGGGTCTATTATGCAGCCATCAAGAGACACTTGGAAAAAGTAGGACATGGCAAACAAGCCAAGATGGCTGTTGTTCAGGACACCGTCCAACAGAACGTTTGGCCCTATCCAGTTCCACAGCCATTGGCCACACGTGGATACTGAGCACTTGAAATGTGGTGAATGTGAGTGCAAAACTGAATTTTTAAATTTTAATTAATGAAAGTTTAATGAGCCACATGTGGCCAGAGGAGAGCACTGGTTGAGATGAATAACCAGTCTATGTATAACTTTTTTTATAGTAAAAAAAAACTTAATAATAAACTTAAAAGTCTATTATCCCAGCCGGGTGTGGTGGCTCATGCCTGTAATCCCAACACTTTGGAAGGCGGAGGCAAGAGAATTGCCTGAGCCCAGGGATTTGAGTCCAGCCTGGGCAATCTGGCAAGACCTCATCTCTACAATAAATCAAAAAATTAGCTGGGCATGGTGGTGTGCGTCTATAGTTCCAGCTCCCTGGAAGGCTGAGGCAGAAGGATCACCTGAGCCCAGCAGGTTGAGGCTGCAGTGGCCGTGAGCATGCCGCACTCTAGCCTGGGTGATGGAGTGAGACCTGACTCAAAAAAAAAAAAAGTCTATTACCCCAAGGTAGTGGGAATAATCATTATGAACTATAATAACAGAAGTAGTTTGTATTTAGTGTGCTGTGAGCCAAGCTCAGTGCTAAGCATTTTATTTTATACAGATCGTCAGACTGAATCCTCACTGGTCTACAAGATACGTACCATCACTGTCCTCACTTTAGAGACGAGGAAACTGAGGTTGGAAAATGTTAAGTCACGCTGCTGGTGGCAATGCTGGGGCTTATGACCAGGTCTTTCTATCTCATACTTTTAACTACTACACTGCATATTTTAAAATTATTTTCTTCACACCTTTTTGCATTTTCCAAGGAGCCACAGGCATGAGTTATAATCAGGGAGAAAATGTATTTTTTTAAAAAGACCCTAAAGGGGGGCAATTCCTTTCCCCCCAGGAGCAGAGTGTATGGAGAGGTTGCTAGGGGGTGGAGAAGGAGTCACCAGTGTGGACCCAGGTCCCCCCTGTCCTGCATGCCCTTGCTGCCTTCTGGGAGCCCCGAACCCACAAGTGATGCCGGGCCTACCATTCTCCTGCACCGGGCTGCCAGTGGATCCGTCTTCCTTCCAGCCCCACCCGAATCAGTTCCTGACAGGTTTCTCAGCAGTTTTGCCATCGGCACCAAGTCTGCACCTTGAAGAAGACCAGCAGTAGGCCACGGGGCTGTCTGCAAAAGTTAACCCACACCTATCTCATCATGGACCACCCTTTCCCACTACCTTCTAGAAGGGCCAATGATCTGAGGAGCCAGGAATGCCGGGCCAGCAACTCAAGCCTGGGTCCCGCTGTCTGCCACAGCACGAGCACAGAGGGGCTTGTTTTTCCAGGACGGACAGTCACTGCCCTCTCACACCCCTTCTTGGGATTCAGAACAAGGGGGACAAAGAAAATCCCCTCAAAAGGTCACGAGGAAAGCAAAGCCCTCGCAAGTTTAGAGCCCAGTTGGAAATGGAGTCTGGGAAGATTCCAGGTTGTTCATGCTCTTCTTCCACGGCACTGACTTGGGGTGGGGGCCAGGGAGAAGTGGCCTCATTGGGTCTGGCTTCTAGTTCAGCCATTTTACCCCCGAGATGCACAGATTGTTCTGTTTTGGGGATGGGTTGGTGGGGGCGGGGGGAGAGGCAGGATGAATGTCCTTCCTTAGAAGATCTTGATGATGATGATGATGATGGATTTTTGGTTCTCTGTTGTCTGTAGTTCTCTGCCATTTCCAACCTCCCTTAAGTTCTCCTTGGAGTTATATATTTATTTTTGGGGTTGGTTTCAGGTGTTTCTAGTTTATCAAACAATCAGCCCTGTGAGGTACGCTGGGTGTTTCCAGAAATTACATCACAAAAAATCATGCAATTAGAGTGTAAGGGAAAAAAAAACACACGGCTGTTGCTTAATTTTGTATTTTAATTAGCGACTTATTGTAAACGTCGCCTTTTAAAATGGAGGCGTCTAAGCAAAGCCAGTAAACAAGTCTTTCTAATGAATTAATTTCACCTCTTTCCTCCTCCTCTCCTCTTCCTCCTCCTCACCAGGCCAACTGTTACCCTCCAGATTTTCTCTGCCCTCTTAGTTTCTATTCCACGTCTTGATCCTTACCCAACACATATTAGAAAGAGAATATCCCTGAAATAATCCCACAGGAGCCCTGACCTCTGGCCTTGAGGGTGAAGGTGCTGGCTGAGGACTTGGCATGAAGTCAGCCACTACACCCCTTCCCCTGTCACCAGCCCTGTTTGCCGCTGCCAAACCTCTCCCTGCTGGATCCTGGGGACCACTCTGCTTCTGTCAGTATACGATCTCAGGAGGGGACAGAGATGTGGCACTCACTGCCAAGGCAACAGCGAGAGGGTAGAGCCATGTAACATCTGGCGGGGACCCAGCAAGAACAAGGTGAGGAGACCTGGGGAGAGAGGGAGACTCGGGCTGTTGTGAAACCCAGGAGAGACCTCTGGCTGCCCGGAGGAAGGTGGAGTGGGGCACAGGAAGGAGAAGGAAGAGGCTGAACTTAGAAGGATCTGTCCGGCCACTTGATGACTTGGAGAAAGAACATGCCTATCAGTCCCAGGCGTCCCCAGAGGGCTAGACCCAGGCCATTACCATGGTCGGGTGCCCCCAGTGGTCTAGAGTCCTGCTCGTCCCCTCACAGAAACTTCCCAGCATGGGGGGAGTAAGCTGGTTGGCCTCCTTCAGCCTAGTTTCTGGGAGAGAAGGTTAGGGACAAAGACAGAGCCTCGCTGCTCTCCGTCAGCCCTGGCATCCTAGGAAGGACATGTCCTCAGATGTCCTATGGAAGGGAAAAGCCCGGGAAACTGCCCCATAATAAGAATGAATACCGATCCTGGATTTTAGGCCTTTGTCAGATACACAGTTGGCAAAAAAAAAAAAAAAAGAATGAATACCACTGGGTGTCTCAATGTCCCTGTTCACCAGGGAGTACCCAGGCCCTTTAGTGGTCCCAGAGGCATGGCTAGCTTAACAGGGACAGGGTGTCTACCCTAAGCACCAGATGGGGAGCATGCCTTCTTCCTAGCACGGTCATCTCCAAAACCAATGCAAAGACTCTGCGAAGAACAGGTCTGCTCGCCTGACTCTCTCCCAGGTAAGCCGGGGCCTTCAGTGCCACGAGCAAAAGCCCACACAGGCCACTTTTATCTTGACTGTGAAGAATTGTAAAGGTCGGCTCAGGAGGGGCTGCTTGCCTGCTCAACCCCGTCACAGACCTTCTTCAAGCTGGGTCCCCTTGTCCCTGACACAAAACCCAATCCAGGGCAGGTGGCCTCATGACCACGCTAGTGGGAGAGTCCGGGCTCAAGAAGGCTCCAGAACACCTGGTGGCAGAATCCTGGCCCCCACTCACTAAAATTCCCAAAGAAAGGAAGGAGGAGAGGAAGGAAGAACCAGAGAGAGGAAAGGGCTGGACGCCCGTGTCATCACGCACCGGTGGGAACCCAGACCCAACCCCACGACAGATCCTGCTCGGTTCAGCTTCAATCGGAAAGGAAAGCTCCCATCAAACATTGGCTGGGCAGGGATGTGGGCACTGAGATTAGGGATTTGGAAAACCATCTGAGGAACCTGGCCCTGGGAAGACAGCAACAGGATTTAAGACCTTATCCCGCTGTCTGGTAAACACCCTGAACCATCCCCACACTCCGTTAAGCAGCCTCGGATCCTCAGGTGTGCCGGCGACGACGGGCAGGTAGAGACAGACGAGGGCCGAGACAGGAAGGGAGGGCGTGTGGGCTTGGGGGAGGGGGCGGGGGCGGAGCTGGCCTGGGAGGATAGGATGGGTGGCAGCCAAGCCAGACAGTCAATGAGACAGCTGACAGGTGCAGGGAAGGGGGGCCGGAGGGAACGGCCGGGGGGAACGGCCAGCCGGGGTTCAGAGCCCTCGGGGATGCCGCCGGCACACCCTGGGGGATGAGCAGGACAAAAGGAAGGGTCAGAGTCTCGTGGACAGAAGACCGTGGCATTCTGACCTCCTTTTCTCCCTATTAAAGAGAAACTGGAGAGACACTATGGGACAGGGTAACAGACTTCCCAAAGCCAAACAGGAGAAGGCGGCAGATGGGGGTTCCAGCCCCCAGGGCACACTGTGGCCAGACAGGACAGCACTGGGACCTTTTGGGTGACCCTCTCCCCAACTCACACACACGTTCCCTGTGCCAAAAAGAAAGTCAAATCCCTCAAAATGGCACTTCCTTCTATTCTAGGCCGGTGCTGACACTTGCTAGGAAAGGCTGGGAGGGTGAGGAACAGCCCTAGAGCTGCTCAGAGGGGCCTCATCTCACCAGAGATGGGTGGGGGGAGTTAGACGAGTAGAAGAGGTGCCTGGGGTCCCGGCCATTCTCGTGGCAGCCCAGAACCACCCTAGATCCAACCCCAGCACAGAGGTTGAGCCTAAGAGACCCGGCAGGTGCCCGTGCAGAAGCCAGGCACTCCCGGTACCCCCTCCACCACCGGGCCCACGAGGGGCACCCCACTAATCCTCTTTTCCCATTTCCGTCTGCTTGTTGATGTAATTACAGTTTTGGATTGAAATTCACCCGGAGTGTAACCCCCTGCCTGATGTCCTCGCTAAGTCCTTGGGTACACAGCACATCTTCCCTCTCTCAGAGAATCAGAAACCATTTCAGAAGCTTTTAAAAAGTGCCGCTTTTAGCTGGGCTCGGTGGCTCAGCCTGTAATCCCTCGCTTGGGGAGGCTGAGGTGAGTGGATTGCCTGAGCCCGTGGGTTCGAGACCCGCCTGGGCAACTTGGTGAGACATCATCTCTACAACAAATCAAAAAATTAGCCAGGCGTGGTAGCGCACGCCTGTAGTTGCAGCTACCTGGAAGGCTGAGGCGGAAGGATCGCCGGAGCCCAGCAGGTCCGCTCCCAGCCACTGCACTCCAGTCTGGGTGACAGAGTGAGACTCCAACTCAAAAAAAAAAAAAAAGTGCCACTTTTAAATGTTCTCATCTCTGTCTCCTTTCAGTGACACTCTCAAACTTGCCCTGGCCTTGGCCACCTCTGCCAGCTCAGGCCACCCTTTCTGTCCCAAAGATTCAGAATTTGGAAAAATCCCATCATCGGGGCCTCCTGAGTAGCCAGCAGAGGAAAAGAAGAGATCCTGACCTGTTGCAAGGCGCGGTTTAGAGTGCCTTGTCTTCCACATGTTCCCCAAGCCCCATGATCCCAAGAAAGCCCATCCCCAGTCCCTTGATCCAGACCCCAAAGATGCCCCGCTGGAGAACTGTCCTGCTCCATCAGTGACCACAGGGTCCTGGCCCTGCCCTGGAGCCCAGCCTGGACTTCGGGTCTTCCCTACCACTTGAGTCAACGCAGACCCCATCTGCTTCAAACGTGACCCCATAGGCCTAGAGGAGCCACCAGGAGAGACCAGGGGCCTGTGCCCTCCCTCCTGTGCCCTGGCACCAAGTTCCCTGCAACCCCATGAGCAGGGTCCTCACACTCAGAGCTCCCTCTGCAGTCAAGGGAATCCTCAAGTGATTCCTGTGACCATCTCTGCTCCAGTTTCTCTTACAGACTCTTCCAGTCTCTTCACTCTGGCCGTGCCAGGATCAACAATTTGGATCTTTGCATTAAACACACACACACACACACACACACACACAACACACCCGAACAAGGGAGAGAGAACACACTGAGAAAAACCCCACAAGACCTAGGGCTGGGGCTGGAAACCAGTGACACCGGCTCCCCGTCCCCCGCACCAGGCAGGTGGCCAGAAAACCCTGGGCAATACATGCCGCAGACTCCACCAGACATTAGAACACTTGTTCAGGTCCCTACCCTTTTGGAAGCTGGTCCCCCGGTGCATCGCTTTGGGCCATTGCTGCTGATAATTTTTCAGAGATAAACAAACCGGTTTGGATAAAACAAGATCCAACCTGAATTCTTCACCAAAACTCAAAATGAAACTCTCCTATTACCCCTTTCCTTCCCTTCTCCACCCACCTATCCCAGCATCCAGTTCCCTACAATTCAGGCGACTTGATTTTTTTTTCCAGTGCAGTCCTCTAGTTCTTTGGTTCATAGACACTAACCATCTGGGACCAATCGGCCCAAGCTGAAGGGATGCTGGCTTTCTGAGAAATTCCTGCTCCTACTTTCTTAAGGATACCTGGGTCAGAAATGCTGGGGAACCTCCAGTGAGCTGGTTTTGGGCCTGGGTCTCTTCCCCTCGTTCCTTTTAGGCTCAGGGTCCTTCCTCCATGCTTTTGCTGTCTCCTCAATCAATCAATCTCCAGCCCCTTTCCAAGGGATCAGTGTGAACTGGACAACAGGTCTATGCGCCCTTTCTAGGCACACAGGAAAGAGATTGCTTGGTTTGCCTTAGGGGTTCACCAGGTTAACAGAGGCCCAGTTTCAGGACAGGAAGGAGGCCAAAGGACCAAGAGGACAAAGCCCGAGGTCTGAGGCCACGTGTATCTCTTGCTAGCTCTGTGTGTGACATACCCGCCTACACTCAGAGTCATTCATGCCTGACACGCCCTCACCCACGGCCCCATCCCACCCAATCAGGCCCCCGAGGCCCCCGCCCACCTCCGCATGGAGCACTCTCTGCTTTCTGCCCTGAGCTCATCTGGAACCTCTGCCAGGGCTCCCGCCTCCCAAGTCCCCATCAGTGGGGTCTGCTCGGTCCCTGTAGCTAATTTACACCCGTCAGGGTTTAAAATAGCAGAGGCATAAATGAAAAGTCCAATTTCTTCAAATTTGCATTGTAAAACCATCCTTCAACTTCCTTGAAATAAATTTTACTATTTTATTAGTGCAAACAAAATGGTAATAAAACACTAATACAGCGTCTTGTATCCAGGGGAAGAGCTAAAATTAACATAGAGCGAGCAGTGTTTGCTATTACATTCAATTACCTTTTTACTTGAGATTTACATTCTCATCCCCTTAATCTCCATAGTAGTGGCTTCAAAATCATTCCTCCCAGGCTCTGCCCTTCCGGAGCCCCCACAGCTGGAAGTCAGGCCTCCTGCCCAGATGGCGCTCACCCCGGGCATGGAGCCTGCCCCCTTCTCCACAGCTGCCTCTTGTCATAGGGTACCACCGCTCTCCCCTGCTCATAATTGTCTCACGTCTCGGCCTCTCAGAACTCGGCAAGTTCAAACCAAAGGGCTCCAACCCGAGGCACATCCAGACAGGCAGTCATCAATAAGCAGGTGCACGGGGCATGGGCTGGGGGCATTGCCCTCCGAGGCAGCAGAGACTCTTCCCCGGTACCAGATGGGGGCGGGAGTGCTTGGGAGCCCTGGAGAACTGGCATCTCTGGTTTGACAGGTTGTGGGAGAGGGTTTGTTGCATGGCACAGCTGTGGACTCTGGGTTGTGGCAGGAAGCCCCAGCCATCCTGAAGTGGGGAAGGATGAAGGAACCACTGGGGCCAGCCCTCTCGCTCTAGCTAGACTGCAAAGTCTAGATCTTGGCTGCTTACTAGTGGCAAAGGTGGGGCTAGAACCCCCTCGCCTGTCTCATTAGCCGGTGCTCTTTCCTCAACAGAGACAGTCCCTAAAACCACAGGATCGGTCATCCCCAACCACAGCCACAGAATCTGATCCCCTGGGAGGGTCCCTTTGTTTCCTGCAAATAGGAGGGAGAGTAATTCCAAGTCTGGAACAGGTCAGCTTCGCCCTGAGCCAGCAGGGAAGATGACCATGTTTCCAAGGGGTCCAAAGACTTGACCTGGTTCCAAATCTGTCACTGACTGGCTGTGGGACCTCGGCCAAGCAACTTCCCCTCTGGGCCTCAGTTTCTTCATCTGTAAAACAGGACAATAATCCATGAGCTGCCATCTTCGCAGGAACAGCCATGATGATGGACCGGTCACAAAGGCGGGCTTCTGAGCCCATTCAAGCCTCAGAAGCTCAGCGGGGAGCCCATTCCCAGTGCTGGGACCCAGCCCACAAGGCTGGGATCCCTGTGAGCATCACGGAGTGGGCATCTGAGTCTCTGGCCAGGTCACCTTGGGCCTCTGGGACTTCACCCTTCACCCACAAGCTTCCTTTCTCTTACTGGTCAAACTACTGCCAAAAATAAATAAATAAATAAAAGACTCTGCATCATTCCCGCAAAATTGTCTCAGCTAATTTGGAAGGAAGAATCAGCCATCACTCGGGGAGTAGGTTTGGGTTAGGGAGACAAAGTGGTACATGAAAAAATAGATGTAAGGCCCCATCAATCTTACTCTGCCTGGCTATTACAACTAGGGGAAAAAAACCGATTAAAACTAAAGGAACACACACAAACACAACCACACACACAAACACAATCTCATACACAATTACACAATCTCACACACACAGCCAATCTCACACAATCACAATCTCATACAGCATCTCACACAATCACATACAATCCCACACACAACCATACAATCTCACACAGCATCTCACACAATCACATACAATCTCACACACACAACCACACTATCTCACACAGTCACTCACACAGTCTCACACACAGCATCTCACACAATCGCGTATGATCTCACACAATCACTCACAACGATCTCACATAGCATCTCGCACAATCCCATATGATCTCACATAAGCACACTGCCTCATACACAATCACACATGCAAAAGTTTACACACAGACACAATCTCACACACATAATAACGCACGATCTCACACACACCCATTCCCAACTCTCCTCTCCCAAAGTCTTCCTTCCTGAATCTGAGTTTTAAAATGTCTTCCAATGGACACTAGGAAAAAAGCTCCCGTCCAGACCAGTACAAGGCAAACTTGTCCCTGCCCCGATCCACATGGAATTCCAAGTCCCCCTAGCACAGAGCGGCTTCGGGGATACCAGGAGGAAGAGTCTCCTTTAAACCCAAGTGGAAGCAAGGGCAAAGGCTGTTGGCCATTGGGCCCCGATGGCCAGAACACCAGAGACCAACCTGGCTGTCCTCGCACCTGGCCACGGTTCCAGCCCTTTCTCCCTGGACCCCTCCACCCGACCCCACCACCTTCTGGACAGAGGTGAGCCTCACAAAATAGCTTTCACGTTCCACAAAATAAGAAGCAAAACCCACTGCGAGAAGCAACCCCGCACACCCAACGCAAGGAGTCTTACTTGGTTCAAACTGGCCCTCTGCTTTTTCCTCCCTACTGGTGAAACAAAAGAAAGTTTGTTGTCGAGGTTCAAACGTTTCTTGGGCCTTGTCCGAGTTCTACCTTGTTTTTCTTTTCCTTTCTGTCTCCCCCCTCCCCCACCCCGCCTTCCCTGCCTCCCCACCTTGAATAAATAAAGCACCCGAAGCTGGCACCGGCTGGTAAGGAAAGTACAAACTATCTCATAATTTTATAATTTTTTTTTTTTTTTTTAGCACACTGGCCTAGGGTTTTGGGCAAAGGACAAAAGCTATTGTTGAACGGCACAACACGAAGGTCTGAGTCACCGATACGCCTCGGCTTCTCGCGATCTCATAGGTTTCTGTGGCTGGTGTAGCCGGTGAGCTCAGCACCCTGCGGGGGCCGTGGGTGCAGGCGCCCTCTCGCCTGGCACTGCCCCGCCCCCTCCCCCTTGCCAGGGCTCCCTGCTGGGCCGACACGTTGGCTTTGTTGGTTTTTAATCATAGGGGAGAATTTAAATAAAATGTTGTGAAATAAAAAACAAATCACTGTAGCCCCACCACCCTAACGCTATAATTTTCATTTTGGAGGGTTACCTTTCAAGCTTTGTCCATAAGCATTTGTATTTTTATACAGTTTCTGTCACGGTGTTCACAACGCTTGGCATTCGGTATTTTTTTAAACTCATATAATAAGCATTTTTCCATGTTTCGAAACCATCCTCGGGATGATTATTTGTATGGGTGACACAGTATTTACCCCGCTGTGGACACGATGAAGGCTGGGGAGACCTCTCCTTGAATTGAATCATTTATCTGCAAGGTTCAAGTCAAGGTGGGGTCTCTGCCCAAGTTACCTGGATCACCTTGGCTGTGGGGACCTGGCCTGGGACTGTGTCCCTGAAGGATGGGCAGAGACTCAAAACCCTGCCCACTCTCAGCGGGGCCACGAACGCACCTGCCCGCGTGCCCAGCAATGGCCCTCACGCTGACCTTCACTCCCCACAAACTGTACTTCCTCTTTATAAAGCGCCCCGGCAGCAAAAGGCCTATGACAACACTTTGCTCTCCGTTTTTATATCTGAATATCTCAAAGCACTTAGCAAAGACTTTCATTTTCTCATTACCCCAAGGAGAGGAGGTCATTCAGGAAAATGGTACAAATATTCCCATTTGTCAAAAGCAAGGAGGAAGTGAGTTCAAAGGGAAAATCTACCACTTAACTGAGCAAAACCAACCCAGGAGAGAACACAAGGGTCTGGCCTGCCTCTCCATTCACCCAGTTTGCCTTCTCCAAAGCGACTTCGGGAGCTTCATTACCGAAAAGATGGCTCTTGGCCAAAGGCAGGATTCCATTTTGCTGAGAATCAATCACTCCCCGGTGGCCCAAGCGCAGGAGACCCTCCTACCGTGTCCCGGGTCACCACCAAAACCATATTCTCTTATGATAGTAAGGATGTAAAAATGTAAAGTACGTGTATTCTACAGATATATACAGTCATCAAAGAATAAAAAAAAACTAGACATAAATACACGAAATACTAAATGAGGTTGTAGCATGCTAGTTAAGGTAGTGGTGAATTTTTTTCCTTTTGTCTCTTTTCAAAAACGGACCAACATGTGATTCTATCTTCCAGAGCACAGGGAAACATGTGTATCTCAGAGTCAGATCAACCAGCATGCAAACCCCAGCTCTCCTTTAATGAGCTGGGTGGATTCAGGTAAGTGACATAACCTCTTGGAATCTTATTTCCTGCCCTGTGCAGTGGGGATTGAACCACTACCTGCCCGGTGTCCTTTAATCCCACAAAAATTCACAGCATAGCACCTGACATACAACCAGCAAATGCCAATGTAGAATCAACTCAACTTGCTTGCTGCCCCTGGGGACAAAAGCAAGACCCTTCACCTGCACCCTTTGCAGGTGCCTCCATATCCTTCCTGCCTTCGCCCCCCTCAACCCGCCCCATGCCTCTGCAAGTCCACAGCACACCTCAGGATGCTGGTCCCTGCCGTCCTGTGACTCACCTGGAACCTCAGGATGCTGGTCCCTGCTGTCCTGTGACGTACCTGGAGGGTGAGGAGGGGGCTCTGGGCTGAGAGAACAAGCCCCTCCTCCAACCTCCTCCACCAGGTCAGGCCCAGGCTAGCCCCTCCAGGCAGCACCCGGGCCTCGCGCAACGACTCAGAGGACACACAGGGTAATCCCTGGGTCTGCGCCTTCTTGGCAGCTGCCCTCTGGGAACAGGTGCCAGGCTGCAAAGGCCACCTGCTCCTGGGGGAGGGCAAGGGCCACACTCCCGTCTTCGAGGAGAGGCCAAGGAGAACCAAGATGGCGCCAGCGCCCAGGAGACGGCTCCTCCCCGGGGCAGGCAGTCTAGGCCAGCCCAGCTCCGGGCATCGCAGGCCTTTTCCCTGCTCCCTCCAGGGCTCTGTACTGGGCAGACACGTTTGCCTGGGTAGTTCGGCAAGCATGCTTGACAAACTTTTGGTGGCCACAGCCTCCAAAAGTGGTGGCCTTGGGGGTCCTGGAGCCCAAACACAGGGGCAGGCCCGAGCCCTCCGCCTTCCTGCCTTCATGATGACAGACGGGATAATGCAGAAGAAACAATAATAGTAGCAACAACAGCTACTCGTAGTCACCGTGTGCCAGGCTGTGTGCCAAGTGCCTTCCCAGCACTATTTCATCGAACCCTCACGGCAACCCATGTGATAGGCACTATCACGAGTCCTCTTTTACAAACGAGGAAACCGAGAGGCTCGGAGGAGTTAGTGATATGTCCAAAGTCACAGTCCAATAAATGCAGAACTGGGAATTTGAACCCATGTACATAACAACTTTCCTCCCAGCAGAGCTCATAAA
The DNA here is from genome assembly GCA_963574415.1 of Tarsius wallacei. Classification (NCBI taxonomy): domain Eukaryota; kingdom Metazoa; phylum Chordata; class Mammalia; order Primates; family Tarsiidae; genus Tarsius; species Tarsius wallacei. The sequence continues at coordinate 20,367 of CAUYQG010151237.1, read as the reverse complement.
GCCAGCAGACTCCACCAGCCTTTTCCAGAAAGGGGCCCTGAGTGGCACCCCACCCCCCCACTGGGGCAACACCCCTGCCCAAGAGGCAGGCTAGACTTATGCCAAAACAGGTGTTTCTCTGTGTCTCTTGCCTCCCAGGACTAGGAGAGATGCTGCAACTCTACGGAGAAAGGATGGCCAGGCTAAAGAGATGCCATTTCACACAAATGGGGTGTGACCGGAGAGACATCAGCAAGTTGGCCCTGGAGCTCGTGGGAAGGTTTAAGTGGGAGATCTAGGGACATGGGACCATTGGCGAGGGCCTGGTACAAGTGAATTTGTGGTTCAGTGGTGTGGACGCGGAGGAGGGGAGAATGACGGGGTCAGGACAGAGCCCTTGGCATACATGAACCCTTAAAATTGCAAACCTTCTTTGCAAAGCAAGGATGATGCCCACTCGAATTGGTGGACCCTTTCTTTTAAAACGAAAGCAGGTCCCTATGAGGAGGCTGGAAGTGGGGAGGGCATCAGACAAGGCGCCCACAGCATGGGCTGCCAGAGGAGGGGTCCTGGGACCCAGTAGCAGGTCCCATGAAAGCTCGTGGAGTCCAGCAGGGTGGGGGCCGGGTGGGTCACCCGGGACAGACAGTCTCCAATCATGCTGAGCACAGCACATCGCTTCATTCAGGAACCCAGAGTAAAATGTACAGCTGGGTCTAGAGTTGATTCAGCCCTTAACTCGTTCGGGATCGCTGGCGGAGCCACCGAGGCGGCGAAGGGAGGGGGGCGGCCACCTGGGGGGGGGCTAGGCCATCCCTGCGGCGGGGGTAGGGGGGTGTGGGGGGGAGGCTAGGCTGGGGCAGAACTCCTGCTGACAATGTTGATACACACAAAGAGAAATAATAATTCTTTGCAAAACCCTCTAAAAAAGCCAAACCAGCGTGGCGCGTTCAGGGAGGGAGCAGGGAGTATGTGTTAGGTGGGGGGTGGCGGGTGGGGAGTTTGTTTTCTACCCACTGCCAAATTCTCATTTACTGTCAGCTCCAATCCGTTCGGAACTCACTGACTCAATTGCCTTTTCACGGGGAAAGGAGCCTGCACAATACAGGGGACTTTTCAGCTCCACATTAGCACACAGGGCACTGGGCAATGTCCGGGAATAAACACACACGTCCCTCCCAGAGGCCACTGACCCCACCCCCACCCCCAACAACCCAGCCAGCCCTGCCAGGGCCACATCTGCCCACCCCTATTGTAATATTTTGGATTTTGTTGATTTTTGTGTAACGGCTTGACCAGTGCAAGAATGTGTGTGTGCATGTGCGTGCGTGTACGTGGGTGTGTAGTTATATGAGTGTGTGCATGTGGGCATAATCACATGTGTGCTGGGAGGAAGAGGATCTCTACTCATGAGCAGAGTTAATACCATGGCAGTTCCAAGTCCTCCCTTTGCTCAAAGAAAGGAAGGATGGAAAGGAGAACTCCAAACTGAGTTCCCAGAGGACAAGGAGTCGGGGAGGTTCATTGCAATGAATTCTGGGAAGGGGACATTACAGACGAATTGGCATTTGCTGGGGGAGTGTCCCTAAGAACTTGGCCATTCCAAACTGATTTCTGAGTGTCCCAAATGATTATGGAAGACAATAATCATTATGAAAATAATATCAGGCCAGGTGCGACAGCTCACGCCTGTAATCCCAACACTTCGGGAGGCAGAGGCAAGAGGATTACCTGAGTCCAGGGGTTTGGGACCCGCCCGGGCAACTTGGTGAGACCTCACCTCTACAATAAATCAAAAAATTAGCCGGGCATGGTGGTGCATGCTTGTAGTCCCAGCTACTTGGAAGGCTGAGGTGGAAGGATCACCTTAGCCCAGGCAGATCAAGGCTGTGGTGGCCATGAGTATGCCACTTAACTCCAGCCTGGGCAACATAGTGAGAATCTGACTCAAAAAAAAAAAATAAGAAAAAAATAATATCAGCTATTATAATAATTAAGATAATAATGGTGCTCCCCAATTCATTCCATGAAGTGCTTACCGTGTCGCCTCAGTTAATGAGCACAAGAACCCAGGGAGTCCAATTCCACAGGACCAGTCCTCTCGCCCTGCCCTTGAAGAGAGGCAACCTGTGGTGGAATTGGAGGAGAACATGGCCCCAGTGCCACCGAGGCCTTGGTCTTGGGAGCCCTCACTGACATCTGGACATTTCCCTGTTGCCCTACCCTCTCGCTCCATCCCATCACTGTCCCTTGAGGGTGCATCCATTTAGCCCAAGGTTTGAGGGAAGCACCCCCCTGAGGGAAGCTTCCATCAGAACTTTCTGCCATGATTGAAAGTGTTCTATCTCTGCTTCCCAATACAGCAGCACTAGCTGCATGTACCTTCGGAGTACAGCATGTGAAATGCAGCGAATTCACGGTAGAACCAAATTTTTATATCAATTTAAATTGCCCTGTGGGTTAACAGCCACTGTATTGGACAGTACAGACCCCAAACCCTCTATCTACCCTCTTCCATCTCAGTCCAAGAGCCATGTTGGAAATAAACTAAAAGCATCAGAAGACAGGAGCATGGCCCAGCAGGAAGGGCCTATCCCGGCCACCAAGCCTCTTCTCAACTCTGTCGCGGGCTTTCGAAAGTGACCTGCCAGTTGATCCCTGCCTGCCTGCCTTCCCTTCCCTCTTGCTTTCCTTTCTGTCTCTCCATCCTCTTCCACCCTCCTTCCCTCCCATTCCTTCCCTCCTCCTTTCTCTCTCTTCTCGTTACTCTTCCCTTCTCTTCTTTCCTATCTTTCTCATTCTTGTCTTCCTCTCTTTCCCTCCTTCTTCCCTTTTCTTTCTCCCTTCTTCCCTCCCTCCCTCTCTTCCTTCCTTTCTTTCTTAGAAAAAAGCATCAGTTTAATTAGATAAATCCTCTAAGCACGTGGCCTGGAGTTCGTCATGGAAATTAACCTGCTCCCAGATCTCTGATAGTGAAACAAGAACCGGGGTGTTTTGGCATAGCACAGTGAAATGGGAGAGGCTGATGGAGTTTCATACACCTCATCTTCCATAAGTGCCCCTCGCCCCTCCAGTGCCCCCCACCTCACAGCCTCATGCCCTTGCCTCCTCGGGTCATTGCCTTCACACCACCTCTGCCCCTTCTCCTGGCCCTGCCTGGCCCCCTCCACCCAGGCCTGAGGAGTGCCCCCCCGGGGCGGGGGGTAAACCTCAGCTTCATCCACATCAGCGCCTAAAGGGGTGTAGGTCATCCCCAGTCCTTTGGCCAAGCACTGAGCCTCCACAGTGAGCTTGGGCCAAGACCCAACTGAGATTTAGCCTGCGAAGGCCTGTTGATCAGCGAATCTTCATCCTGCTGCCCTACTATGTGTTGTCACTGGCTAAGCACATTCTGTGAAGTGATGCTCATGGTAAACCTCAGCAAACGTTAGCTGCCATTACTGTCCTCTCATCTAATTCTCACAGCCCACAGGGTAGGAATTGCAACTCCCATTTCACAGACGTGGAGACAAAGGATTAGAATTAATTTGTCCTAGTGGGAGCAACACGATTCACGTTCTACCCAGCCTGGCCTCAGATCCTGTGCTCTTACCCCTCTGCCAGCCCATCTGCCTCCACCATCAAGGAGTTCGTGTGCAGGCCTCTGGGGTCGTTGGCACCCAAATGGGGCACACACAGGCAGAGCCCACTGGCATCTTGGTCCAGTTTCCAGGGTCTGCCACCAACTGGCCTCCAGTCTCAAATTACTCGCATGATGACCCTCCCCCTACTGAGCTCCAGGACCACAACGAGAGAGATACCAACGGCCCCTGCCCCACTTTGGGACTGACTCCACATGTGGGCACAGTCTTCCTTCTCGTCCCCTCCAGAGCATCACCAAAAATGCCAGGAGGACCTCAGGCAGCCCAGAGAGGCGAAACATAAACTGCAGAATCTCTAAACAACGCCACATCACCCCACACCTAACAGGTCCTGACCCCCAGATACATAAAGAACAAGCGCTCCCCATTCCCCTATCTACACAGAAGCAAGAAGTCTGCAACCCCCTACACACAGGTCTGTAATACACACAGGTACCAGGCATGTTCTAAACACTTCTCACGCCTCAGCTCATCTGATCCTCACATCAGCCCCACGAGGTAGATACTATGGTGCCCATTTTACGGATGAGAAAACTGAGGCACAGGCTAGTTAAGTAACGGATGCAAGGTCATACAACTTTGATCCCCAGGTAACTGGCTCCAGAATGCATAATCTGCAATATGCCCAGTTCCTCAATGAACCCGTGGGCTCCAGAGGCACAAAACAGCAAAGCACACCCCACGTCCTGAAGAGGATTCCCAATTCTGCCTGAAAAGTAACCATTCCCAACTCTGCCCCAAGCTCAGTAAGAGAACCAACCTATAATCCGATACAAAAATACAACTCCAGCACCATATACAATGTCCAGGCCCATGGCCTTTTGGAATGGGATTCACAGGGGTCCCCTTTGAGACAGATTCTATTTTATATAAAACCGGCTCATCTGACACTGGGGACACCCTGCACTTGACAATGCAACCATGATAAATTCTTCATTACATTTACCTTCAAAGGACTTCCACAGCTATGAGCCCAGCCAGTCGTCAGAACAACCCTGTGAGGGTGGTAAGGTCAGAGGCCATTTGACAAGAGAGGAAACTGAGGCCCATAGAGGCAAAATGTCTTGCCCGAGGTCACAGAGTGGTTGACTGCAGAGCCAGAACTGGAACAGGGTCTCTTGTGTGGGGGGCTTGGGATGGTACAGGAGCGCACAGTTAGACCTCAGCGAAGCTCTGGGCCACCCGTGTCTCACCTTGTCCCCCATTCCAGCCAGAGACACTGGGGCCTGACCCAAGGTCTCCCCAAGAATCAGAGTCCCCTGAAATTCCCAGTGGAGCCGCAGGGACGAGTGGGTCCGGAAATGGCCCTCACATAGTGAGCTGCACAGCTGAGCTCCCCGGGGCGAGGGGGGCGGGCGGAGCTGGAGACGCTGGCACAGCCCCCGTGGGTACTCTGCCAGCAATTAGTGCTGGGGAAGGGTGCCAGCCTGGCAGAGCTCATTCCCCCACCCCTTCTTCTCATTTACACACGCGTGCAGACACACACACACACACACACACACACACACAAACGTGCGCGCTCACCCACCCTGAGACCAGCGGCAGAGAGGCAGCGAGGCTTCTTTTCGGTAAATCCGTCAGCAAGACACACGCGGGCATGCAATTTGGCCATTACTGCTCTTGAACAGCAGAAGAGCAGAATCCACCCGCCATTAACCCGTCCTGCTCTCCCTCTGGGCTTCCCACCAGCCCAGGCACCAGCCTTCACCTCGAACTCCCACACACCCCTGCTGCAAGCTCCCCAGAAGTTGCTTTCCAAAGACACGCAGAGTTAAAAAAAAAAAAATGTTTTAACTGACTACCGTAAGTCCAACCTGCATTGTGCTATTCTCCATGCCAACCTCTCTCCCCAGGGAAAACTATCCAAGGTTTGAACGTGACCTTGGCTAAGACCCTTCCTCAAACATCCTGCAAATCCCAGAGAACATCAGCCAGAGAAGGAGGAGGCTGCTTTTGGCCTGGCATGGAGCTTCTACCTGAGCAGGTGGGGTTCTTCAGAGAGCAGCCTGAGTGTCCTCTGGGGGACAGTTTGACAGCACCCCCTCTCCCAGGACTCGGGCAGGCAGGTGGGAATGGTGGTAAGGACCAATTTGGCCTCCTCCCTCCTGCCCCCTACCTCAGCCTAGAGAACTGGAAAGAAGCCCACCAGAGCAAGCGACCCTAGAGGGTCCTTAGGCTGAGTTTATAAGATCTGTGAAACCCCTCAAAGTATAAGCATTATTTATGCTTATGAGTTTTTTTTTTATTAAGAAGATTCTCAAAGGGCACACATGAACTCAAAGAAGGAAAGAAGCACAGCCCAGAGACCCTCCACGGACTCAGCAGAGCCTCATGCCCAGGTGGCCGAGGATTGAGCAGGCAGAGACCGCAGGCAAGACTCCAATCATCCCTGCTGTAAGTGTCCCTGACCGGCTGCCTCCCCCTTGGGAGCTGCCCTGGCCTCATCATCGCTTTGCCTGGAAGCTGGTCACTGGTGGGGCTAGCCCGGGAGCTGTGCCACGCCCTGGGCTGGTGCCCTCCTGCCCATCCACCAGGGCTGCCCTCTGAGCCAGCAGAAGAACTACACAGCAGAGCCCACCAGCGGGGAGGAGAGGAGAAGCCAGCCACCGTTCGCCGCCTTGGAGGACCTCGCAGATCCTCTAAGCCACCTAGTGTCCAGAGTTGAGCTCTGGCCGCTACTCTGTCTGTCCAGTTTCCCAGGGCGGACAGTGCAGGGAAGCCCAAGGGGACGACAGCAAGCAGGAGCCGAGAGCGAGACAAGCCCCCTCCACTCCCACCCAGGCCTTCTCCAGGAACCTGAGGCCAGGGGGCAGGGACCCAGCTGGCTGGGGACATGGTGCCCAGGAGGAAGCAAAGGTCCTGCGGCCCTTGCCCACACCCCCTCCTGGAGGCAGAACTGTTCCCATCACCCCTGCTCCTTGCCCCTGGCAAGTCATCCTATCTTGGAGATCCCCGTATCATCTCAGACAACCCATCCCACCTGGGACGACTTGGGGTGCCCCCCACCCCAGCCTCCAAGCTTCCTGCCAGGCCTCCCAAAGCCTGGGCCTGCCACTCCCACAGGGCTTCTGGGGCCCCACCTTGCACCCCCCTCCTCTGCTCTTCCTTTTCTCTGTGTCCTCAAGACTCCTCTCACCTTGAGAAGTGTTAGGATTACCCAGCATTTACACTCAATGCTCTTCTTAAGACTTATTAAGAATGATAATGAGTTCCGAAGGAGCTACACGTCCCTGTCTCTCTCTCTTCTCTATCCTTCCCTCTCTCTCTTTCTCTCTCCCCCTACCCCCTCCTTTGCCGTCTTTCTCTACGTGTCTTTTCCACCAAAGACACACAGGACAAATCCAGACCAAAAGGGAAAAAAAATTCCAACAATATGGAAGAAGGGCGCCTGAGGATTTATATTCAATAAATCCATCTCTTGTCTTCCCTCTCTCTGGTTGTCCTCAATTATTTCGATTAAAAACAAAACCCAAAAAAACTCCCCCTTCCCTTCACACAGTCCAGGCCACCCCTCACTCTGCCGGACTTTGAACAGGGGGAACAGGAGAAGGGCCCAGCTTGCTGGCAAAACCTCGTTAACTTGCAGCTCTTAAACGGTTGATTAATTTTTGCAGAATTTACGACAGGCTTTAGCTTTTTTTCCCCAAGCTGCGGCCTCCGAACCACAGCAACTTAACTTGGTGAACTTGAGGGGGGCAGAGATGGGGGTGCCCACCCTCCCAGTGGTTTCCTGCCATTGGAACCCCAGGCCAGCCCTGCGACAGAGTGGAGACACACAGATGCCACCGCCCAGGCAGGAGACAGACCCATGCACGGAACGGCGTGGCACCCAGGAGGGAGATCACTGGGCAGCCAGAACCACGGCTGACTTTTGGCTATTTGGGACTTTTTCATTTCAAAATAAGGAAGCCAGCAGAAAGTGGGTAAGAGGGGAAACAAACCCTGGGGGCTGGCGAGGATGTTCAACCGCACCATGCATCCCGGGCAGAGGGACTGGCCTTATCGGTCTGCCGGGCTGCCCTTCAGAGAAAGGGAAGAACAGATCCTAATGAAATTACGGTTTTTAAAATGTCTATAAATTAAATCTATCTCTCTCTCTCTCTGTGAGACTCCCCCTGAGCTCCCTCTCCTCTGCAAGGCTTGTTTGCCTCTCCTCGGATCCCTCTGCTCATGTCTGTTTTTCTGATATAGACATCAAGAGGTTACGGGCTCAATTACAACTCCGCTGGAGTCTTAGCATCAGACTGCCTCGGCCTTCTCTTCTTCAGAAACCAGATACCAAATAAATCTCTCTTCTTTACATTTTTATTTTCAATGCCCAAAGCCTAAAGAATCATTCTGTGGAATCACAGTCTTTTTGAACTGAGTTCAGATGGGGGGAAATATTCTTTTTAATTGTGACTGAATACAACGCAGATGCTTCCCTCTGCATCTCGTTTCTCTTTTTAAGGACACACACAAAACCTTGGCTATACATGAAATTTTTAAAAGGCGGGGAGAACAGTATAAATGTGCTTAATGTATGTCTTGGGGGGGGTGTGGCAAGAGGGCCCTGGAGATTATTAGTAGGATATCTAGCACATTCGAAAGTTAAGAGGTGACATCATAAGACTTCTTATTAGCAAAGGTCCATCTGGAAAGGGCAAATCATAAAAGGTGATTTTTTTTTAAGAAAAAGAAAAAAAAATTGCTTTCATCTTCCCCAGGATTGTCACTAGACACAGAAGAGAGATAAGCTATCTATATAATTTTACATCCTAAATGCCTCCCCTTCCACCAAAAAAAAGAGTTTAAAAATCCAAGTCATTCTCAATCACCAGAGCTGTTGATTCCTGAGAAGCAGAGACCAGGTTCAAGTTGTAGGTCTAAGGGGAAAATCAAAACAAAAACAAAAACCCCACTAGAATTCTGGAAATATTCACCAGCGAGGATTCCAAAAAGCTACTCTTCCTGGAAAAAGCACTTGAGACAAAGGCCGGAGAAAGTGGAAGCTAAAGGTGAATCAAAAAGAAAAACTTTGTCTTTCCAATTAACTAGACTGGGAAAAAGAAGGGAGGTGGGGGAACACATTACTACCCACTCATTAATTCTTTCCTGTAAACAATTTAATTAAATTCTGCTAAATACAGGAGAAATACTCATTTTGGAGTGCTTCCCCCAACCTCAAAAGCAAATTCCTTCAGGTTCCTCCTCCCCAAGCAAACACCTCCCTTGACTTCAGGCTTCACAAGCTTCCATGGATTTCCAACCCAGGCATGGACTGCCCTGCTCAGAGCTGCCAGAATGACAGCCTCATCTGTCTGAAAGCTGACACTTCAGCTTTGAAAAGAAATGGGGGAAAATAAGCTGTTGACTTCTTGGTTAAAGTATTTTCTTGTTCTACTCATGTTCTTATGTCACTGGGCTAAAAAAAGAGAGAGAAAGAGAAAGGGGGAGAGAGAGAGAGAGAGAAAGAGAGAGAGGGAGAGAGAGAGAGAAGAGAGAGATATGACTTTCCTTGAATGATCTGTTTAACCTAAGCCAGAGGAAAAAAAAGAAAGTCATTAATTACTTATGTGAGCTATTGCTTCAGAAAGACAATAAACCTGCCCGGTCGCCATGGATATGACATATTTGCTCTGAAAACAACACAATAATTAGCAAAGGGGAAAGATACAAGGAGAATATGCAAACTCCTGAGTTTAAAGCCACAGTGCTCTTTTCTACACGTAAGCCTCTGTTCTGTTTGCAATCCAAATCAAACAAAAATTTAAAATATAGCAAAGAGGGAAATAATAGGAATAGTTCCTCTGTCTTCTGAGCTGAGAAGAAACAACCACTCTCCCCACCCCCTCTTCGATATAAAATAACATAAAAGAGAACCAGAATGGGGTGGGGGGTGTCAAGTATTGCCTCTGTTTTATTTCCTATGCAGGGGTGGAGTCTGAGTTTGTTTTTGTTTTTTTTAAGTGTGCTCTTATTTAGCATTGGACCTTCTGGCCAGATATAAATTTATTTATGAAAGCCAAATGCCCTGTGTATGGCTCACCCCTCCCCAAAGTAGATGAAAATATGAAGGGGGGGGGCAAAGCGGGATACTCAGAAAGCACCATCTTTCTAGAAGGACATCTACTCCCCCCTCCTCCAAGAAAATGGAACCCCATCTTACTTTAATATTAAAAATGCATTAAATGGTTTTACCTACAACTTAGTCCCGAAGGATCATTAGGAAATGCAATCGCTTTGTATCATATCTGTCAGTGTGATAAATATCTGAGTCAGAGTAGGTTTGCAATTTTTCAGTGTCACAAAACAAGATAATTTTTTTCTGCCTTACTTTCTTAACTCACTGCACAATCCACCCCATGGCCAATCTGTAGAAAAATACCTGAGAAGATGAGAAAAGGAAAAAAAGTTGCTATACATTCACACCCCAGACAGAGGTTACTGATAATCTTTAAAAAAAAAAAAAAAAAGACAGAAAAAATTGGACTTGAAAATATTTGAGTGACAATTTTCCAAAAAATAAAATAAAATAAAATAAAATAAAATAAAGCACTCCATTAAGTTTGAGTAAAAACTCCTTTTCCCCTCTTCCCAGAGGCTAATTTTCCCAAAACAGATGGCCAGGATCTAAAAGAGAGGCAAATATACCTCAACCCCCACAGGCAGAGAAATCTAACTTTGAACTTCTTTTTAAATTAAAAAGGGGGTGAGCAAGATCAACTATTAATAAGTATGAAAAAATTAGCTGAGCTACAAGTTTTGTTTTTCTTATTCAGAAGAAATCTTTAAACACAAGGAGAGCAGATATAGAGGAGAGTTTCATATTTAACTGACTTTCCTATTCTTTTAAACAATAGTTCGGCTTTTTTTTTAGATTGGACCCTTTGATCTTGAAAGAATTTTGCTCTTATATGATGAGGGTGAAGAGGGTGGTGGTGAAATGATCTGTTTTAAATGATGATGCAACTTAGGGATCAAAGCCGTCGCTTTCTTCTAGCCATAATAAGCTGTACTTGCCACAAAGCGTGAGACTCCCGGGCTGGGCTCCTCTCCTTCGTAAGAAGGAAATAAAATGCGCCGAGACTCAGAGCAAGACCCGAAGTCTCGGCAAGGTGCAAAGTCTAAAAAACAAACAAACAAAAAAAGGCAAGGGGGAGAAAGAGGGAGTCACTGCCCCTTTAAACGTTTTAGTGCATATGGAGTTTGATTTCTGAAAGAGATCAGTTTAACATCTCCATAGAAACCAGCAACAGATTATCATCAACAGAATAAATAACTAGTCTAATAAATTAAACAGGAGGCATAAGATCGCTGGAAACCTGATTACTGAAGTTCAACAATATTCCCCATAAACTCTCCTTAACCGCCTCTAAGGTGGCTAACAAGATGGGGTGGGGGGGACAATCTCTCCAATTCGCGAGATTCAGGGGAGAGAGACGGCGGCCGCGGCCGGGATGGCAGAAGTTGCCCACCCCGCCCCGGAGAGGGTCGGAGCGCTCCAGTGAGGGGCACGCCACCAAAGCCGAAGTTTGGGAAGTGGAAAAGCGGCTGGGGATCCGGGGAGGTGGCGCGGGTCTCCGGAGACGGTGCGGGTCGCGGCGTCCGCCCGGGACGCACCACCCGGCCGCCACCGGAACGCGAACCCGGCGCTTTGCGCTCGGGCGCCGAACGGCCCAGCGCCCCCTCCGGGCACGTGGAGCGCAGCCCGGGCGCAGCCCCCGGGGACCCGCCGCCCCCCTCCCTGTGCCCGGCGCAGCTGCTCCTGCTCAGCCGGGACAGCTCCCTTTAGGACGGCGACGTGTGCGTGCGTGTGTGAGTGTGTGTGCGCGCGCGCGCGCGCGTGTGTGTGTGTGTGTGTGTGCGCGCGCGCGCGCCGTGGGGTGGGCGGGGGGGGCCACCGATATTACCCGGCGATCTATTTTCCCGTCCCCCTGCGCGATCTCACCCCGCGCCGGTACCCGCTTAGAGACGTCCCAAGTGTACTAACTTTGCCTGGCGACCACCCCGGCCCTTTCCCCCTCGCCGTCCCCCACCTCTGTGAGTGTACGGAGTGTTGGCGGGACAACCACACACCCTGAGGGCCGCGCCCCCAGGCTCCACTCGGGCAGCGACGCACACCCCGCCCAGTGACCCAGTGATCCAGCCGGGTTTGGGGGCGCTCCGGGCGCAGGGGAGGGGGCTGTTGCTGCTCCCCCGGTGGGCACGCACTCGCACCCTCTCCAGCGTGACTGGAAGGAGGTCCTCGCCGCACCCAGGGCCGCTTCCCGGGCTGAGGCTGGGTCAGGAGGAACTTGTGTGTAGGAAGAAGTGGCCCCCAGCCTCCCTGCGCGCTCCACTCCTCCCCCAACTCCGGACCCGGGTCGGGGATGACTTGGAAGAAGAATCTGCGCCCACCCCCTAAAGAAAAATCTATTATTATTATCTTAATCTACGCCCCCAAAGTGTCCCTCCCGCCGTGATTGACGGCGCATACACCTGTTCCCCTCGCGGAGGAGCTTCCAACGCTGGGGACGGACATTCGCCCAAACGCTCCGCAGCGGCCCAGCAAGCTAGCCCCCGCCCCCGGCCCCAGCGCGCCCCTGCCCACACCTCGCCACCCAGGGGCGCCCCCTCCCCTCGCAGGCCCGGCTCCCTGGCCCGCCCGCTCCCAGTCGCGCTGGCTTCGGAAAGAGAAAGAACAGAAAGCAAAACTTCCTGGCGGCCGACGGCCATCAGCTGCACATTCTGCAAATGCCACCGAGTAAAAATAAACCGGCCGCCGCTCCGCCCGGCCGGCTCACCCCGCGCGCACGACTCGGCCCCCTGCCCCGGGAGCTCCCTGAGACTGTCGGTCAGGGCCGGATCCCCCATTCCCGCGCGCCCCCTGGAGCCCCGCGGCTCCACACTCCTCCGCCAGCCATGCGCTCCTTGTGCCACGAAACCCGACCCCAAGTGACCGGGTAACCGGCTATCCCCCCTTTGGTGTTCCCTGCGCCCCCTCAAGCTACTTTTCTCTCTCCTCCACCGGGTGCCTATTTCAGCCCTGCGCCCTTGGATTCAGGGCTCCTCTCCAATTGTTGAGCCCTGAGATCACCCTCAGCCCACCCTGGGGGAACAGACTCCGCGAGACCCTCTCCCACGCAGCAGAGCCTCCCCCCACCCCGGGAGCGCACCGCTTCACCAGCCCGCTGGCCCGCCAGCCCAGCGTCCCAAGTCCCCGGGCGCAACTTCTCTCCCGGCGCACACCACAGCCGGTAACAACTCCCCTGAACTTTTCCCCGGACCCAGGAGGGCTCTGGCCAACAGCCGGCGGCTCTGAGCCGGTGTCCGGGCTCTCTGTGTCCAGCGTCGCCAGCCCTTAACCCGGGGAGGCTGGGGGTGGGGTGGGGAAGGGAGTGAGGAGCGCCACTTGCCGCGCCTGGAGCAGCGCACTTGAGATAAACTTCCCAGACACAGATGAAACAGGGGGCGACGCTCCCCCCATCCAAGAAATCTCTTGCCTTCGTTTTCCCACCCGGGGACACCCCTTGACACCCCGCGCCTAAGCGAACCCTGCCTACCTCTGCCGGCAGCACCCACTCCCCAGTATCGGGGCACAAGAGCCGGCTGGAGGGGTTCCCCACCCACCCTTTCCCCTGGGCAAAGTCTTGCAAAGTCACCCCAGGCGCCCCTCACCCCTGTCTCCTTCTCTGCCCTGGAGAGCGCACGACCCCCTGCAGCTGGGGGGGGGGGGTGATGTAGGGGGAAAGAGTGATTACCCGGCATTGGCGAACACCTGCCCCCCCGGGAGCCCACAGCGCGGGGGGCGCCCCCACCCTATTTGCAAAGTCCTGCACTCGCGCCTGGCACCTCCCCTTCTTCTCCCCTACCCCGCCGCCCCCTCAGTTGGAGTAAGTGACCCCCAGGAGCAGCAGCCCTCCCCTTCCCCGGAGCCGCGCGCCGGGTATTCCCCTGGTCACGGCGGGCAACGCGCCGCCCCGCGCCCGGGTGCCAGCCCTCCGTGCCCCCTGCCTCCCGCACGGCCGGAGTTGGGTGGCAGCCGCCGCTCGCAGGCTGGCTGGCTGACTGGATCGTTCGCTCGCTCGCCCGCTCCCTGCTGCAAGCGGCAGCCCCGGGGGTGGGGGGCTGCACCGGGACAGAGGGCGAGGCGGGGAGGCGCCCCGGGAGGCCCGCGGAGCTGGGGGGCGTGGGGGGGCCGCGGCGGAGGGAGCGCCGAGTCTCTTACCTGCACTTGGGGCGGCTTTGGGTGACTTTCCAAGTCCGGGGGAAAAATGTGTGTGTGTTTGGGATGGAGCGCCGCGGGCGCGCATGCGCTCCCCAAAGTTGCCGGATCCCGGATTTTTCGCTCCCAGTCTCCGCTCTCGCCCGCTGTGATTATGGAATTCTCCGCGGCCGAGCGGGCGAGTGGGTGGCATGCAAAACCCGGGCCGGATCGCGGGGCCGGGCTCCGCTCCACCCTCACACCCCCAGACCTTCCCCTCCCAGATTCTTCCCACCCACCACCCCGGCTGAGTTTTGCGAGCGCGTGCGGCGAAACGCGGCCTTCGGAGAAGCATCGGGGCGCACGGCTCCCTTTTGCGGCCCGGGGGGGGGGGCGAGGGGGGGTGCGGTTTCTACATCCCCCAACTGCGTTGAGTTGAGCCTGGGGGAGAAGACAGAAGGGATGGGAATGGATTACTTTCCACCTGTTCTGAACCCCGAGAGACCCCGAGTTTGGTTCCGCTGAAGAACTGGCTCTTTTTTGCCAGTTAGAATGTTAGAATTGTGGAACCCAGAGGAACGTAATGTTCTCACTGTTTGATATCCGCTTTGCCCTTATTCTTTGCAAGGGAGTTTTTCATTCAGTCTATTGTGCAAGAAATAAATTCTTAGGCGAGCAAGATAGGCTATGCAGAATGAACCTTACATGGAAGGCAGGGGGCAGATAATAAACCTTAAAACAAATGGGTAATGTTATTTCAGAGAGCAAAAGGATCCATGAAGAAAATAAACCAAAGCCATAGGACAAAGTATCTTGGGAGAACTAATCCCCCCACCCCAGGTAGTAGGGGAAGCAAAGGGACTTTTATGCTTCATTAGAGACACTCCCTTTCTCCCATGCCCATACTTCTCACCACTCAGGTGGCCACACTAGCTGAGTGGTCCGCATCGCTCCTGGGGGGCCTGTACCCCTGGTCTTGCCCTTCTCAGCCTGGCCACCACCACCCCAGGACAGAGCTAGTCATTGTACCTGTTTTCACATCTGCACAAAGTCAGGATGGAAATAACATGTGACCTGAAAGAAAGCAAGAAAATACCCAGATGATGAGATAATTGAGAAAGTGACCACAATAACAAAGTAAATAGATACATGATTAGTCAAATAGATGAATAAAAACTCAAAGTATGACCCAGAGCTTTGAGATGTGCTCCACAGAATGCATTAAACTAGGATGCAATGCCACAGGTTGGTAAACATTGTTGCAGGCTGGTAGACTTTGGGGCCTGATCTCCAAGGTAGCAGCAAAACCTCTCGGGACCAGAAGTGACTCAAAACTCTGTGTGATGATTTTCTGAGGTCAGCATCTTCCAGCATGTATTCCATGTCCTGCCTTAAACTGGAGGTTAGTTGGCAGAAGCGAATGGACAGGGACTGAGGACTTGATGGCCCTGAGGAGGCCGGGATTTGCCCTGTCCCCTAATAAAGCCTCCGAATTTGGAAGAGGAAGTTGACCCATCCCATACTCCTTAGATACAGACTTGGGGGGGAAACCAGCTCCTTCCTGTGCGGAATAATGGGTCTGGGGGTAAGTTTGGGATTTGTCTACTGGGAAGGCCAGATTTAGGGCCCTCAGTTTCATTTTGTTTTCTCTCCTCCTTATCCCAACAATTACCTGGAAGCAGAAATACGTCAATAATTAACAGCCTCCCAGACCACTGACCACCCTCCATTGTCACTCCTGCCATCAAAGGCATCCTCAGTAGTCAGGGGTTGGGTGCTTACCCACCAGGAGACCCTTGTGCCTGGTGATTCAGCAGAATGCACAGCCCCAGAGATCTTAAGCCCAATCCTGCCATTCTACAGAAGGAGAAACTGAGGCCCCATGAAGGGTAGTAACCTCAGAAGTGGCAAAGTAACTTTTCTCACTTTTGGCTCGGGGCTCGGTGGGCTCTGTGGGCTGATGTGCTTAACAGCTTGGGCTTGGGGGTCTGACTTCTACCACTCACCAGCTAGGTGACCTTGAGGAAAGCATTTGATCCTTCAGTGCCTCAGTTGCCTCGATAGTAAAATGGGGATAATAATAGTACCTACAGCCTGGGATTGTTGAGAGGCTAAAATGAGTTAATGTCGGAAAAGGGCCTGGGCCAAGATATTGATCGATAAATGCCAGTAATTGTCATTCTCCTTGGGACATCCTGTGCTCCCCAGACTTCTTATTTCTTCCTGTCCTCTCTCCATTCCTTCTTCTCCTCTGTGCTTCCTTTTCCTCTTCAACAATAGTTCTTCACTCATTCATTCATCTGGGGGGCACTGGCTACGTCCCAATGAAGGGTAGATCTCTGCCAGTGGTGAGGGGGACAGAGATAAACCAGACAAAGCCCTGATTTTGAGAGACTGACAGAGAGTTTGCTGGCATCTCTATCCCACTATCAGGCCCACCTGCCTTCCCACCCTCTGGCCCACTCCCTCTTCCCACCATCAGGATCACTACCCCTCCTACCATCAGACTCACCCCCTTTCCACCATTGGGCCCATCCTCCCCTTTCCACCATCAGGCCCAATCCCTTTTCCTACCTTTGGGCCCATCATCCCCTTCCCACCATTGGGGCCACCACCCTACCATTGGGCTCACCTTCACACCCTTTCCCCCCTCCCTTAGCATCTCCAGCAGCCACATCTCACCCACCAAACTTTGATTAAGACATTTATTCTTTCCTCCATTTCTTCTCAGGTACTTTGTGATTCCCGCTCCCCGCCCCCCCAGGGGTCTTTCTACTTCCTCTAAAGGAATCTCCTCTGGAATGGGGAGGCTGGAAACAGAGGCAAGCCTGGGAAGAGGGAAGAGGATATTGGGAGGAGGTGAAAAGGAAAGACTCTTTTGTTTCCCAACCACCACCCCCAACTCAAAAAAGAACAAAATCAAATGTGAGGTGGGGGGCTGAGGGAGAGAGGCACACCTACCTACCAGCTTCTGGCCTCAAACATCTCTGCGTCTCCCTCCTCGCTGGCTCCATTTTTCTCTCCCCACCCCCACTTCCCATGCAGGGACTGAGATCAGATGCTCTTTCTCCTCATTTTTTTCAATTTAGCATTTCCTGAGCTTTCCCTAAAATAAAATCCAAACTTTCTCCCATGGTCAATAAACTCTGTCAAAATCCGGCCATCGCCTGTCCCTGGATCGCACCTCCCTCTGCCTCTCCCTCGGTCACACTAGCTTCTTGCAGTCCAGGAAGACACCAAGTGTGTCCCCACCTCGGCACCTGCTGTCCCCTCAGCCTGGAAGGCCCTCTCCGCAGGTTGCTTCTTTCAACTTAATCACGTTGTTCCGTGGCTAGGGTCTCTGTTGGTATCTCTCCTCCAGGGGGCTTTTTCCACAGGTAGCTTCCCGTCTTTCTCTACGACTTTATCCTATTTGAGAATCTAACATGATTTTGCTTTTTCGTTTGTTCCCGTATTTCTTCTCCAGCTGTCTTTACTAGAATGGGAGCTTCTTGGCCACAGGGACTTGGTTGTGTCCCTTCGTGTCCTCAGCACCTTGCGCAGAGCCTGGTATAAAGCAGGCCCTCACTCTCTGTGAGTCAGACACAGAATCAAGACATGCCACTGTGAGCCCTGCCCTCCAAGTGCCTGGGCTGTGGGAGAGTGACTGGAACAGTCCTAGCACAAAGTCTGGGGGAGGGAGGAGGAGCTGGGGCAACTAGGAATTCCCAGGAATCACCAGGCGGAGGTGGTGGCCTTGCCCAGGTGTTTGCTCCCTGGCGTTTGTCCAGGGGGTCTATGGTGAGGAAATGGGTGGTTCTGGCTGACTGTGCCCAGCAGAGGAAGCTGCATGGGTGAGAGGAAAGGTAAGGCAGCTAAGGACCCCTGCAGTTGACCACTCCAGCCCTCCCCCCATCGCTTCCTGGCAGACTGCACAAAATTAGAAGCCTCTCCCATTTATAAGCCTCCAGGGAAGATCCCCCTACCCCCGCCACCCCGTACACCTTCCCGGCTCTGAGGGCAGAGCTGGATCATGACCTCAAAGCTCAGGAGCCAAGCACCATGCCTGGTACCCAGGAGGCTCTCGGTGATTATGGAACAAACAAATTTAAGTCGGTCTCTGTGTAGTTGGGGAAGTCTCGAAAGTAATCACAGATCAGCTTGCTGGCCACAATTTTTGGTTTCTGGTCCTCTGCAGTGGTGGCAAGCAAAACCTGATTGTACGTCAATAGCTGATATTCACTGAGTATTAATTACGTGCCAGGCACCATGCTAAGCCCTTGTAGTATTTCATTAGACCCTTGTAACAACCATAGGGGGTAGTTGTGATTACGAATATGCCTGCTATACAGATGAGGAAACTGAGGCACAGAGAATAACTTTCTCAAGACTGCGTCAGGCAGTATGACTCCCCTGGGGACCACCTGCTTGGGCAGGAAGGTAACAAAAGTCTCTCTCCTTGACATACCCCCAGTGCAAAGAGCATTTTTACCTTTATGTTTACAAACAGATGAAATTTGAATATGAGTTGCATTGGGAGAGGTGAAGGGGGAAGCAGAGCAAACCTGTCCTTTAACTGTCAATCTTATTTCAATCTAGTGAAAAACAAAAGGAACCAAAGAAATCGCAGTACAAAACATTGGATCTTGTACACAGTAGGCACTCAATAAATGCTGACAAAGAAACACTATTTAAAATTTTAAAATGATGAATGATGTGCTTTTTCCCCCTTTTTCACGAGCTGCTCCTCATTTTCAGGTGCTCATTGGATGGGGTCTCTGTTTTGGGGTTCACTGTGCTTAACGTGGTGCTGGCCTCACAATAGGTGCTCAGTAGACACTTAGTGACTGAATAATTAAACAAGTGCCCGAGATAAGTGATTATGGGGATTCCTGGGCAGGTTGTAAAAATTTGAAAAGCTGAGTTTATTCATTTTATTTACAAATATCTCTCTTAAGAGCCCTGGGAAGGGAGAATGGGAGAAAGGCTGTTTCCCAAACTCTGTCTGGCTCCCAAATCCCATCCAGACTGATGAATTTACAAGCTCTTCCACTCCCAAAATCCTCTCATTCTTCTTGCAAAGTACATAATTATTTGTTTCTGACTACGTACATAATATGTGTTTATTGTAGAAAATTCAGAAAACACACCTAAACAGGAAGAAGAAAATTAAAATCATCTGTAATCCCACCAGCCATGGGTAATTACTATTGATGTTTGGGGGTATTTCCTCCCAGTGTAGGTTTTTTGTTGGTTTGGTTTTTGCTTTTCTTCTCTGTTTTGTTTAAAGTCAGAATGACAGTGAACATACTGGATTGTGCTTTTCTTCTAGCCCACCATGTGTATGTAGCATGGACAACTTCTCACGTCATTAAACGTTCTTCTGCAACATGATTTTTAATGGCTGCATTGTAGAGTTTGATCATAATTTACTTAAGCACTACTTCACTATTGGAAATTTTGGACATTGAACTTGTTTCCAATTCTTTTCATTATTATAAATAACTCTGATGAATATCCTGGTCCATAAATAATCATGCACATTCCTTAAAGTGGAATCGTGGAGGCAAAGAGTGTGCATACATTTTAAAGCTTTTCATGGTCACTGCCAGACGCCCCCTCCCGGGAAGGCTGTATTTATTTGCCCTTCCTTGCAGCCCGTCTCCCAGAACGTTCTCCAACCTTTGGCGCTCTCTCTCTCTCTCTTTTTTTTTTTAACCCCTGCTAATTTAATGGGTGAAAGAGTCTGTGATTCTGGTAATGAATTCTTATTAGAACCGTGCTGGCCACAAGCAGGGCTGTTTCAAGGTTCGAGCGGCCTTGTTCAGACCCACAACCTCGGGCAGGCACAGGGGAAAGGCAGCCGCCCTGGAACTGCGGCCTGGCGCAGAGCCCTTTGACGGGTTCTCGAAGCCTCCAGACGGCTCCCTGGGCCTAGTCTTCCTGGGCATCTGCTCAGCCCACGGGGGCAAAGGGGTGGGTTCCATCTCAGTCCTTCAACCTCAACAGACTTGATCTCCCTGCTTTTCCTCCCACCCCTCCACCCACACCTTCCAGAAACCTCTCTCGACAGAAGAACCTTAAGGATTTCTATGCCATAAATACAACCTGTTTTCCGAGCTCAGGATCCCAACTTGGCACTTGGGATCATTTCCCCATCTGAGCGCTCAGCAAGGGCCGGCCTGTAGTGTCTTCCCTCCACCTTCCTTTCTTCGTTTGTTCTAATTAATTTACTTTGGGGGTATTCATGTTTACCCCTGCCTGGTAATGAGAAGGACTGGAGGCGACTAATATTTTCTCTGTAGGAAACATTCTCTCGTCCCAGGGTCTCTGATCTCCATATCCCCTTGTGGTTTAAACATCCCCTGAACCATCTACCTTTCAAAAAAAAAAAAAGTTTTCAATTCAGGAAACTAAGAGTAATCCAAATACAATGCAGAAAGTAAAAAAACACCCACAGCCGGGCTCGGTGGCTCAGCCTGTAATCCCGCGCTTTGGGAGGCTGAGGTGAGTGGATTGCCTGAGCCCGCAGGTTCGAGACCCGCCTGGGCAACTTGGCGAGACCTCATCTCTACAATAAATCAAAAAATTAGCCGGGCGTGG
>CAUYQG010151232.1:0-14489 GCA_963574415.1 Tarsius wallacei | reverse complement strand
GGTGGCTCAGCCTGTAATCCCGCGCTTTGGGAGGCTGAGGTGAGTGGATTGCCTGAGCCCGCGGGTTCAAGACCCACCTGGGCAACTTGGCGAGACCTCATCTCTACAATAAATCAAAAAAATCAGCCGGGCGTGGTAGTGCACGCCTGTAATTCCGGCTACTTGGAAGGCTGAGGCGGAAGGATCGCCGAAGCCCAGCAGGTCGAGGCTGCAGTGGAGACTCCAACTCAAAAAAAAAAAAAAATAGAGGTAAAATCTGTGTCTGTGAAAGTGTGTGTAATAGTGGCAGCACTGGGGTTTTCATGTTCAATATTTGCAAGTGAATCCAGTCTTATTTCATGTGGCACCCCATAAATTATCCCTACAAGGCAGTAGTTCTCAACCAGGGAAAATTTTGCCCTCAAAGTATATTTGGCAATGTATAGAGACCTTTTAGTTTATCCCACCTGGGAACTTCCTACTGACATTTAGTGAGTTGAGGCCAGAGATTCTGCTAAATGTTTTGCAGTGCACATGATAGACCCACACCACAAAAAGCTAGCTCAAAATGTCAATAGTGCAGACTTGGGAAACCCTGCTCTGAGATTACTATGCAACATGCTTTATAAAAAGTCCAAGAGAAATGAGGCTGTGAGTTTTCTGGTATTTGTTCATGTATTTAAATGTTTTTGTATGAGTACAGTACATTGTAAATCATAAAACACATGTAACCATGAACCTATTGTGACTTAAGAACTAGAGTCTTCTTGTTCCATGACATCTACCTTTGTGCTCTTTCCCTGTCTCCTTAATTATCATTAATTACTAATTCAGTATCATTATCCTGAATTTTATGTTTATCATACTTATCCTTCTTTAAAACATTGTCCTTAAATAGCTTGATTTTGTTTTGTCTTGTACCTTATAAAAGCAGTATCATCATCTATGTGTTCTTCAATTATGTTGTTATTTCACTCAGTAATAAGTTCTTAAGATTTTTGCATATTGTTGAGAATACCCATATTTCATTCTTTATCACTGTTTAATATAACTGTATGGTGATTGTATGCTCAATTTTTAAATCCATAAAGTCACACTTCTTTTGATGGACATTTGTACTGTTAGTATTTTTTGGCATTAGGAACATGATGTTAGAAACATTATTGTATGTCTCTGGGTAGATGAACACAATAGTGTCTTTAGGGTATATCCTTAGAAATGAAGTTGCTAGGTTATAGTGTATATGAATGATGTTTAGATAATGCTACACTTTTCTAAATGTTATCCCAATTTATAGTACTACCAATAAGCATGTGAGTGTCCCCTTTTGATTCACCTGTTCACCAGCACTTAATATTTTCTGATTTTTATTTTTGACAGTCTGATGAGTTAAAATTTTATCATATTGAAGTCTTAATTATGTCATAGTTTTATTGCTAATGAGGTTGAAAACCTATGTGTGTACTGAAATGTATATGTCTTGCGAATGTCTAATCATATTTCTTGCCTTTTTTTTCCATTGGGATGTGTACTTTTCTTGTTGATTTGTAGGACTTCTTATATCTCTTCCAGTTCTCTTGTACAATGTGACAGATTAATTGTCCCAGGAAATGATTGGAGTTTTATCAGAAATATTTGTTAGAGAATACATTTCCTGATGAGTAGATGATAAAGGAATGCTTGCAGTAATAGAGAGTGATACTGAAACTGGTGGCTATTATGTAATATATTAAAAAACTTTATATCATTCCCTTTAAAGGCGATGTGTTTTCTCAATAAATGGAATGTTAGATAATAACTTGCTTACATTTAGAATGTTTGCCTTTTGAGAAAGATATGTACAATTTAAATAATTAACAAAGGTGAAGAAGAAAGAGCAACAACTGTAATTCCTCTAGGTAGAGGCCAAATATAAAACACTGAAATGAAGTAATGCCTGATCATGCCTTTCTATATGTGTAAGCATTCCATTGATATCACTAGGTACCACACACATGCACAGGAATTCAGACGTTAGCTTACTGGAATTGAATAGAATAACCATTGTAAGATAATAACAATTGGATTAGTTCTTGAAAACAAGGCTTTTGGATCAACACAAAATATAATCTGTCATATGCAATTGTGAATGTAGGTGTTACCACTTTTCCAGATAGCCTACCTACATAATCAATCTGTATGTGTTTAATATTGAGGGGAATTAGATGAACGAAGACAATTGATTTTCTTGGCTTTGGATGTTTCTTTAACATATTTTCTATGGATTGATTTGTGTAACCTCAAACAGTGTAAATAAAACTGTGGCTTTTACTTTGCAAAAATAATGGACTAGAGTAAATTTACTGCAGAATAGAGGGAGGGTGTTTTGACATGCCAGTGTTAATAATGTGGATAACTGAACTTGTTTGCTTTAAACTAGAAAAGTTCTTTAGACTTTGGAAATGAAAACTCTTAAATATGATTATTTACCATTCGTTACTGAGCTGAAATTGGTAAGGCAATTAATGCACAGGAGAAAAGGTGAGAAAAAATGGGCTTAACCTAATAATGATTATATTCTGGGAAAATGAGAAAGCACTCATGTTGCTGACACTAAGGGAGAAGCTCAGAACTTATAAGACATTTGTCTGGGTTCTAGCAGAAGATAAAAAAAGTGGAAAAACTCATTTTTATATACTGTTTAACTTTAATTGCAATATTGTCGAAATGTCCTATGGATATAGAATGTAGGAGAGGTGAGTTGGATATTTGATGTACATATAGAGACAATAAGTGTGGAATAGAAGTTGATGAAATAACTTAATATGGACAGAGGTTCCATTTAGTTTTAATAATATGGATGGGGCAAAAGATAGATTAAAAATGAAAAAGTAAATCATTAAAATATCTGAATTTGGGTGTCGAAGAAAATAGATAGTAACAAATATAAAAGTGGGAGAAAATGCATTGTATTTGATTATCAGACTAAGTGGTGAAATCAGGATTCTTATTCAGTTCCACCTGATGGGCTATTTCATTTAACGCTTACCTGTCGTCTTTATGATATCTAACAGAAGTGCTTGAATACTTAGAGATAACAATCGTAGTATTAGTTTATCAAGTGAATAAATGACATAACATGTTAAGGTACTTTGTAAACTAAAGAGATATACAAATATAAGTCAGTATAGCATATTGACATGAATGTTTTCAAATGATTCAAAAACTAAACTTTCACTACATGGTAGAAGATAAATTTCATTATCCAAAATTATATTTGGTGGGAAAGCAAATAGAATTTAATATTAAATATTAGTTTCTGTTTTGTCCTTCCTGTTTTCATGCTTGCAGATTTCCAGAGGGTAGCCAGGCTTTCGGATTCTTTTGTATTGGAGGCATGTGTTGTGTTAGACTGAAATAAAAAGTTGCTTAAAAATTTTAAGCCTTCTTCCTAGCTTTTGTTTCCTAACTTCTAAATATTAATGTTTTATTCTCAGAGGGAGAGAGAGAGAGAGAGGACCGAACTTGTAAGTAACAAGAGTCCTCAGGTCAGAGCAGCCAGAGCTGGGGTATCTGGGAGCAGTAGGGACTTTTGCTTCATTTTTCCTCTTCTAGGGATGCAGTCATACGTAGAGGAAAATATATTAGTGCACTGGGTACTAGGGCTCTCAGCCTCAGTACGAATCTCAGTGCTTAAGTTTGGGAAATACTAAAGGGGTGACAACTTCTCAAGAGATTATGCAGTCTGGGGTCACAAATATTTTAGAGCTGATAAAGTGAACCAAAGACCAGAGGATCTGACCACCAAATGTTCTTTCTGGATATAAAAGCTTCTAAACATTTTTCTAGACTCTTTAGGAAGAGTATTACATTGAAACTCCTGTTTTCTACTTAGTGGAGTCACAGAGTCATTTATTTGATTTAGCTAAATAATGAGATTCTTTTTTTCTACTTAACTAGAATGTTATAATGTTCATAATTTATATATATGTATATATATATATAAAATAAGATAAGTCCTGGGAAAGTAGTAAATCACAGGTCTTTATACTTTGATTTGTTTCTAAACAAGCCATGAACAACTTGAAGTACAGCTGTAAGGTGGAGAAAATTTAAAGTTGTTAAAGATTTTTCATCACCTACAAAACTTACAGCATCAGTGTGGGTGTCACAAGTGACTAAGTTCATCCCTAAAAGGTCTTAAACATAGATGTGAAAATGGAGAAAGAAAGAGCCTGGGGATAGGCACAGTGAGTTAAAAGGAAAGTAGAGAGAGATTACTCCTGGAACAGACAGGAAATAGAGGAGACTAAAGCTCCGGTTCATGAGCCCACCTTGGACTCACTGGAGCCAGATATGGAAGAGGATATTCTACTGAGGGTAGCAAAGTTCACCCCTTTGGATCTGGCAGCCTCATACAGACTTGGAAATGCTACCAATTCCTCACTCTTGTGTACTTTATTTTCTGCTGAAAGATTGATGATTACTCTAGCATCAGAGTGGGCAAACTTTTTCATATGTCTGCCTTGGTAAGCCTACTGGAGTCTGGCGGCTTGCCTCACCTGGCAGCTAAAAGGCAGGATATACCCCTCTGAAACTCTGTGGGTGGAAGAAAATTTGCCTTGGCCTGTGTTTGCTTTAAACAAACCTACTAACCACCATCTCTGACTGCAACCAAGAGGTTTTGGCGAGCAGCCAGTTTTCTTAGGTTAAACATAAATCTTTAAATATGATTTGATAAGAATATAATAATACTGTACATTCTTCATTTTGGGGGTTTTTAAAGCAAAGTATGTCTGACCACAGCAGACCAACTCAACTAAACTACCATGAGATACCTTCCTTATTTAGGCCTTGGAAGTGGTATAATGAATGATTTCCCCATGAGGAGAAATCACACCCATAAAGAAAATGGAGTTGATGGCATTGTTGCATAAATCTGATCTTTCTTAAAACTCTAGCAGCAATTTTGCAAACTGGAGAGAAAATGAGGAAAGCTTATAGACAATGGATTTTGCTGGTGTTATCTTGTGAGACTTGTGTGGTGATTATGGGTGAATAATGTGCAGTTCTGTCAACTGTGATTTCTGACTCTGCCTAAATGCTAATTAATAAACACTTAGAAGATCACTTATTGAAGATTACAAAAAAGTGTTATTTAGAAAAAAATATAATGTTTATTAAAATATACTTAGGACCGTAAGCCAGTATCCTAAAAAAATTTGGCTCTAGTTAGCACTTGGTAGTTTTCAAAACTCTTAGGGTATACTTACATAGGCATTTGGTTGAAATTTTAGTAAAGACAATTTTTTAATCCATTCTCATCCTTGCTTATAGTTTTCAATTGCTGCCGTTCTTGTTTTAAAATAAGACATTATGCATGCTTAATTTCATTTTAATTTATTTTGTTTTGCACTTTTTGTTCAAACAGCTTTGAATAAAATAGCTTTATCAATATAATTTTGATCTAGGATTTGGTAACATTTACTTTAACTAGTTTACTATGTCTTTTGCACCCAAATCAGCCATATCTTTACTGCTAAGCATGTAGATGCACTCAAAACTTGAATATGCACTGTATTTATCACTGATTTATTCTTCATCAGAATGTGAGACTTAGTACGATAGTGAACATGAATTTTTTTGCCTAGGCTCATTGGACACCATTGAAAAGTTTGAGACACTAATAGAAAGTGATTTCAAAGTATGTTATTGATATTGATACAAATCTGATATTGACCCTAAAGTGAAATCTAGATTAGCTAATAGAGAAAAAAGAAATGCATATAAGACTGGTCTTAAGTAAAATTGTTACCATAGGAAATGTTGGTCTTTTGTCTTGGTCTTCTTCATTTGCCAATTCTCACTCCTGTGCAACCAAGAGACTGTAGTTTGTCCCTTTGGCAGCCACCCCGCTCTCTACTGGTCTTAGAGCTTGTCTTCTCACTCACTATATTCCTCTCCCTTCCCATCACATGTGTACATGCACACGTATACACACACACACACACACACACACCCTAATCCAATGCCAATACGTGTTAATATATTCCATCAAGCACCTAGTAATGAACCAAGTTATAAAGTCATCTAAGGTTTGAGTCTTAGTGCTTTTGTGGAAAATTATAAGATTATTGATATAATTAATATATCAGTTAAACATAAATTTTTTTTCTAAAATTAAAGCATTATAAAATAAAAGCATGCAATTTTGCTTCATCCAATGTTGATACATAATAATACTGATCTTCTTAAAATATACATATTGTACTACTGGAAAGTGGTGGTAATATATGGTTTTCTTCTGACTGCAAGAGAGACTGTCAAATGTACTGAACAGCTGAAAGTTCAAACTGCACAGCACTTTCTTAGTTTTCACTGGCACATCTGTTTGTTTTCTCTACTACTTCTACCATTGTTTTTCATTTATCTTCAACAGTTTGGACCCTAAATGGCTGGAAAAAATGTGCCAAGGAAAGATATCACAGTGGACATAAAACTACAAGTTTAACAAATACTTAAAAACCTTTCAAGAAAAATCACTAGGCATTTGGGGATTAGGAGAAGAATTCTGTCATTACAAAGGACATGATAAAAATCACTGTGGCCTGGGAGGACTGACTCAGAATGGTTAGGGATGGAACCAGGTGAGTTTACTTGGTTTCAGAGGTTTTGAAGCCACAGGAAGAACTTTTGCTATCTTAGCAGGTGAACATAGTTACAAATGGACTCTACTCCTTGCATAACTTATTCAGTTATGATTCCTATTTCTAATCATTCCTAGCACTAAACAGAGAATACAATGTACAATAAAATCACATCTTCAAATATTTAGTTTAAAAGCAACAAATAATAACTAAGTTGTTGGATTTAGCAAGGTCAACAGACCCTGAGTCTCATATTAATGTGTTTCTGCTGCTAGTTCATAATGTTTTCAACTCGTAGCTGGTACCAAATGTTTAAAATTGAGAGTGCTTTTATCCAGTAGCCTAGTTATTCCTCTGAATTAGTAAAAAAAATTAACCATTTGATTTTCTTCAGTAAACATCTTTTGTCCACATTAAGGAAAACCTTAATTCATGGTTTTAACAACATACAACTAATCCAAGGAGCTATAAAGCAGTGAGATAAAGGATCCCACCCAAGTGAGATTTAAATAATATGAAACTACAGCAAAGGAGCCCTATTGGCTTGGTGGTTAAAAAAGCCGACTTCAAGGCTTAGATTCAGAGATATTTGTCTTAAAATCCCAGTTCTATCTATTTATAGGTAATGTGTCTCTGGGGAAACAAATAGTGAGTCTCAGTTTTCCCATGAACACAATTAAAATATAATTAGGGCCTATCATGTTGAGTCATCATGATAATTAAATAAAATAATGCTTGTAAAGTTCTTAAGAAAAAGACACGCAGGTACTTGGTACCTGGCACATGTGTTAACTGGTGCTTTGGAACACAGTGCAGCAAAAGAGTTCTATCTTATCAGTGAAGCTTTCATGTCTCCCCATGAGGCACTCTCTGGGCTCCCAAAGATTGTACACGTAAATAGTCATCAACTGGGGGTCTAGAATTGATTATTATTTGTATGAGTAGCTGCTCAAATGAACAATTGACACTATTGCTAAACAATATTATTATTTAATATTATAGACACTGGATTTGTTCAAGCACTTTAGTTCTCAATTATCTGTAATTAAAGTATTAAATAAATGGCGTGGTAAGGAAGGATACAAGATAAAGAATTTATAGACTCTTCAAACATATTTTAATCAGCCTGCCATTAAAGACCCCCACGTTGTTAATATTTTCTACTAGATATTTACACGGGTGCCTATCTCCAAGATGTTTCATGAAATCTCAGGAAATAATTTAATTGGTACTTTATATAATCTTTTTGTTAATGTCATTATTTTAAGAGAATCTATTCTATGAAAGAAAAGAGAAAACAACAATTTAAAGATCATTTTTAGACGGGAAGTTTAAATAGAAAATATAATTAATACACAGTTTTTGGCCTAGCTAAAGTTTAAACTGTAAAGTAAACTGATCAAGAAGTGTGATTGGACACACACAGGCACAAGGATGGGAGCAACAGACACTGGGCATCGCTAAAGGGGAAGGGAGGGAGAGGGAATGAGGGATGTAAAACCACCCACCAGGTACCATGCTCACCATAGGTGGGAGTGTTGGGGGCTCATCAAAAGCCTAAACCTCACTATCACATAATATACCTATGTGACAAATCTTCACACATGCACCCCCCAATTCTAAAATAAAACAAAAGTAAAACAAGAAGAGTGAAACTAGAGTGATGAAAGCATCACCCTAATACTGAGGTTTTTAGCTTGTGTTTTTATCCATTCCCTGTACCTAGCAAAATAGGAGTATGTTCTCAGTTCTGAAATCAACATTATTCAGTGCATCACTTTACAGGCATGCAGAACAAGGAAACAGAGTTATTCATCTGCTTAGGAAAAGATCCATGTATAACCAATTTTCTCACCTCTTTCCATCTGTGTCATCTTCTGCCAGGAAGAATTCGCTTAACTGTTTTAGTTACAATAGAACTGTCTTAGCTTGTCGGTTATCTGCAAGCATTTTTACATGCATATATCACCTTAAATTTCCAAAGCCATTAAATTACAAACTTTCCATTACAAAGGAGCTTGTTAAGGGAATGAGATGAGTTGGGACTTTACCATATTGAGGAACCAAAAACACACACGAGTTTATATGAGTCTAAACACATAGGCAAGCTCTCTGAAATTGAGAGGAGATATAGAAATACCTGCAAGCTTAACAGATTTTGCTTTTTCTCTTGTCTAATAAACGAAGAGAAATCCAGACAGTTTTATGTCATTGCTGCTTTTGGAATAACACATTAGACATTTCAGAGTATTCATGGAAATTAACAGTCCTAAGGGTGAAGTTTGTGAAGTTTTCTTTTTCCTCTTTGACTGACTTATCCAAATAACTTTACGTGTTTTTCTCAGTTTGTCCAAAGTTAAAAGTTGTCTCATTCATGTGTTTTATCAGTGCAAAACTATCAGTAAAAATAGCCATCACTTATTGAGCAGCACACACTATATACAAAAAAATTTATACGTTGTCCTTTATATCAATCCTACAGGTAGGTATAATTAGGAAAAACTGAGGCCCATATTAACACAGGAATTAACTTTCCCAAAGCCTTAGAACTAGTAAACTTTTAAATAATTGTACATGCATAAAGTATCACTCTTTTTGAACTTATAAACCACTGAAAAACTTTTGTTCAAAATTCTCTACTATATCTCTGATTACAATATGAATTTATAACTTTAAAATGTGTTTAAAAGTTTTTGAACATCTGCTATATACCAGTTATAGTAGACTAGAGACAGAAATGTATCATGAAAACAGATACATTACCACCTAAACTTTGCTATTCAGGAGTTTGCAGTCTATGAAAGAGATAAGCATTTAAAATAAGACCAAGTAACTGTAAGAAAAAGGGAAGAACACAGTATGTGTTAGCAACAAAATTCTTATACCTTCTGTTTGCATTCTAGAGTAAATTATTACATGTTATTTCAAGCTATGCTTTTGAAAGGTCAATTTTTTTCTTCATAGTTTTTATTTTGTTCGTTTAACTATTCAAACACTAAAATTCTAACAAACAAAATCATATACAAAATACAATCAATTTTTTATGCTAAAATATTTTTAATAAAATAAAAGACAAACTTTAATCATAAAGATTCTTTGCAAATATAAGACAGAATTTAATTTAAAAAATCCACTTTCAAAGAATACTAACTCTCTAAAACTCCTCAGGGCTTTCTGTTGATTTACCTAATTCTGAGCACATGCTCTATACAAAGAATTTGTATATTTTTTCACTTACATATGAAGAGTTTGGCCTCATCCTTGACTGTCACTGAGTCACTGCGCAGGAGGAGTATTCAGGAGCTAAATCCTCTAAGCATGTGGCTGACTATAGCGGAAAGCAAGATTATGCCAGACTCCTCCACCCTGTTCTACACAGATTCTATTTTCTTCAACTTAGTCCTTCCAGGGCCTCTTCTAGAGTATGTTTTTCTAACAACACCCTTTGGAAATATCAGAGGATATATATTCATTCCAACTTATGAAAGTCCACCTTGTCATTCTGTGTGTGTTTTTTTTTTTTTGCCATCATTGTCTGAAGTCTTACTCTTAGGTCTTATACCAGAATCAGGTTGTACTCTTTCACTTTTCTTGAAGGGTGGGCTCATGACTGCTCAAAATTTCCTGTATTTGCTGACAATACACATTAGTTATCCAAAGTTTCCATTATTATCTTGTTGCTGCTTCATTGACCTCTGAGGATGAATCTCAAATGAACTGACAGTAACTTCTATTTTTACTTTTCTTGAGCAGAGGTAAGAAATTGATGGAGAGAATTGGGTTCACACTACCACTTCTGGTTGAATACAGTAGTATCTACCCTGTGCAGTGTCTCCAATTTCTTTGTAAAGTAGTCCCTCAAAGCCAGGTGTCATTTGTTTGTTTATTGATTCAACTAGTATTTACTGACCCCTACTATGTGTGGAGGGCACTGTGCTGATTGCTAAAGATAAAATAAGGAATTTGATAGACAAAATCCTTGCTTTCATGATATATTTTTAACTTTAGTTACAGCATTCACATCACTTCAAATAATTTTTAAAGAGTTTGAGCAGAGAGTAATGCCCAGGCACTCTAGTAAGGAAGTCAGTGTTGTATGTGAAAACTCATATTCTTATTTTGACTCTTGTACTTTTTCTCCCTAAACTGATCAGGTGGAGCAAATGCCAGAACCCTCCTCCCAACCCCCTAACTAAATTGATGAAAGTCACTGTTTAGTCCTTCATGAAGATCTGTGCATCTGAAAGTACGCAGCTGTCCCTTTACTAAGTGTCTAGGAAATTCACTCTTTCCTTTCTTTTTTTATAACATAATGTGAACATGACCTCTGAGTCATCTGAATACAACTTTGTCAAAATTTTTCTTTCAGTAAACAGCCTCCTTTAAATAAATAGTTCTTGTTTTATGCCATTTAGACTATATAAAAATATTAGAACATACAGATAAACTAATTTCATTATGAATATTATTTTTATTTTTATGTTATTCTCAAATTTATTGTGCTTAATATTTACCTAGATAGCTGAATAAAAATGCAGATCTTCTGACTCCATGCTCAGATATGTATACATAGTAGTTCTTGGGCAGGACCAAGGAATCTACATCTTTATTTTAAAATTTTATATTTTTACTGAAAATAGTCTGTGAATCAACCATTGAGAATTACTACTTTAAGTAATATATACCTTAATTGTAGATATAGACTATCTGATAGGATATCAATGCTTGCATCTACTTATTAAAGTATTACATATTTCAAGAATGGATGTGATCCATTTAGAATGGATATATGCATTATGGGGAAATAATAGAAGACAGAGACTAAGGAAAAAAATTATTAAAGTATATTTTAATCATATCTGTTCTTAGAGAAAGTATTTTAGTTTAATATATATTGAGTTATTACTAATTCAAAGACCAGTAATGCCGTTTTATTTCCCAATTGATTAACATGCCAAGCTAATATGGCTAAGTAGATTAATATTCATATAAAGATTATGCCTAATGGACTATTTCTGATCTAAAATTATACCCATATACCTATATGCAAAGAAGGTATTAGTAGAATAACTAATTGGATTTTTTCTTTGATATCTTTCAAGAATAAATTAACTTAAAACACAAAAAGAAAGCTTTTTGCTAAATATGACAGATTGAACATGCTCATTAACCTTCACATTTTCCCCAAAATTCATTAAATGTAGATAATTCCAATGGAGGAAAATGGTGGCAGTAATTTTAGGAAAAGAGAATGAGATGGAAAACATGGCAGCAATGACATTAGGAAAAGGGACTAAAAGAGGACTTAACAGCAATAACAGTTTGGAAGACTGAAAAACAAACAAGTAAGTGGTAACTGATTTAGCTACATCCCAAACTGTAATAAAGAAGACTTAGAGCCAATGATTCTATCAGTGAACATTCCAAAACGTCAATAGTTGGTAGTATTAGATTTTCCAAAATTGGGATAAATTGGGGCTCTACTTAGGAAGATTTTCTGAAAGTCTGTTTAAGAAGCAATCAGAATATCAGACTCTCTTTTCCTTGTCTACAGCCAGATGTCTGCTACTTTCTTATCATCAAAAAAGTTAGATTTAATTACCTGTAGTAGATAAAGAACCAGTTGATTGACTGGGGGATACCAGGCACAGATGAGTGGGAGAATAACTCTTCTAAAAATCTGGAGATTAAAGGAAATTTTACTATAGCATGTTGAAATTCCAGCTTTTTTCCTTCTGGGCTTCCAGAACCTGGCACTAGACTTTATCTAACAAAAAAGAGTAAATGTATCATTTGTGATGAATGGGATAAAATCTTACTCATCCTTAGAAAGTTTCTAAACAAAACCATTCTATGGGCCTATAGTTGAAAAGTCCCACCAACCCACTTGGAGCTTGCAATCAACTTTCTAGTGTCCCAGTCTTATGTGTGAGCAGACAGTCATGAGTCTCACCAGGTATTTGAGGAAAGACTTAAAGTCATGGGTCCAGAAAATGAAGTCTCCAACATAAGAGGGAGGTGAGGAAATCCCTAGATGACTGTGAAGAAATATCTCCAAATAATATCATGTAGCTGACCTAGAGTGGGTTAGATGGCTCCAGGAGAGAGATATTCAAGAAGGTGAATTTTTTTAATGTTTTGAGAAGAGATTGATACAACTGAGGAAGAGTTATGGGATATGATAGTGAGAAGTATATGGAAAACCAAACAAATGACAACAATAAGATAATCATTCCAGAGGGAAAAAGTTATGAAATCATAATATAATATATGGCTCAGCTGCCAAAAGTACATTTACTTATGTAATAGTGCAAAAGTTAAATATTGATTTAACAATTTCAGTATGTTGGGAGAAGGGGATGTGTTCATGTGCACTGGGGGCATAGGATGAGACAGATGGAAAGCAGTAAGCCATGTTAAAAGATGCTCAACATCATTAGCCATCATAAAAATGCAGATCAAAACTACAATGAGATACCAGTTCATACCCACTATGATGGCTAGAATAAAAAAGTCATATAAAAAGTGTGGGGGAAGTCAGAACTCTTATTATACACTGCTGGTGTGAATGTAAGATGGTTCAAGTGCTTTTGAAAAACAGTCTTATACTTCCTCAAATGGTTCAATATAGAGTTACTGTTACTGTAAGATCCAAAAATTCCCCTAGGTACATACGCAACAGAAATGAAAGCATGTTCATTCAGAAACTTGTATACAAATGTTTATGGAAGCATTATTCATAATAGCCAAAAGGTGGAACCATTCCACGTATCTACCAACAGATGAATGGATAAACAAAATGTGGTATAACCTTACAATGAAACTAGTACTGATACATGTAACTACTTGGATGAACTTCAAAAACATGCTAAGTAAAATAAGCCACTTTCAAAAGTTCACACACTATATGATTCCATTCATAAGAGATTCCAGAATAGGGAAACTGATAGAGATTAGTAACAAAAGTAGAAAGCAGATTATGGTAGATTTTTGGTTTCTTTTCGCTGAAAGGTGTTTTTGGTGTAAGAGGCACCCAACTTCATTTTTTTTTTTTTTTTTTTGAGTTGGAGTCTCACTCCGTCGCCCAGACTGGAGTGCAGTGGTCGCTTCCGGCCACCGCAGCCTCGACCCGCTGGGCTCCGGCGAACCTTCCGCCTCAGCCCTCCAAGTATCTGGAACTACAGGCGCGCGCTACCACGCCCGACTAATTTTTTGATTTATTGTAGAGATGAGGTCTCGCTTGCCCAGGCGGGTCTCAAACCCGCGGGCTCAAGCAATCCACTCACCTCAGCCTCCCAAAGGCACGGGATTACAGGCTGAGCCACCGAGCCCGGCTCCACCTTCTTATAAAGTGATTATTTTAATTTTTCGCATAATAATGAAAAAACTAAATATTGATTTAACAATTTCAGTATATTGACATAAGAGGATATGTGTATGGGGATTGGTGGATAGGATGAAACAGCTAGAAATCTGAATAGACATGTCTCCAATGAAGATTTACAAATGACCAATGAGCACATAAAAAGGATACATGGCTTCTTTTAGAGATGATGGTTATGATCTAAAATTGACTGCGGTGATGGTTGCATATATCTGTGACTATACTGAATTCTATTTAATTGTGTACCTTAAATGGGTGAATTGATGCTGTGTAAATTATAAAGCTGTTTAAACAGAATAAAAATTGAGAAACAGATAAACAACTATTTTGTTTAGATATCTGAAGGTAAGCCGGGCTCGGTGGCTCAGCCTGTAATCCCGCGCCTTTGGGAGGCTGAGGTGAGTGGATTGCCTGAGCCCGCGGGTTCGAGACCCGCCTGGGCAAGCGAGACCTCATCTCTACAATAAATAAAAAAAAAAAAAAAAAAAAAAATCAGCCGG
>CAUYQG010151231.1:0-14374 GCA_963574415.1 Tarsius wallacei | reverse complement strand
GATGGAACTAGAGTCTATAATACTGAGTGACCTCTCACAGAAACAAAGATCTGAGTATCACATGTTCTCACTCATATAGTGGACCTTGAACATCTATTGTAATACTATAAGAAAAGGACTGACAGTGGTGGGAAACTATGGAGGTGGGAGGGAAAGGGAGGTGGGATTAATGGTAGTCAATATCTGTCTGGAGATGGGGAGACATCCCTTATCAACAAGGGTGCCTGAATGAAGCATATTTGTATACCTAACCCTTAACTGTACCCCACAATATCAAAATAAGAAATATTGATATATTAAAAAAATAAAAATAAAAAAATAAAATAAATAAAAGGCTGAAAAAATGTGTGATAGAAAACACTGGAAACCTTCTGCTTACACCCTATTGGGTTGTCGGGAGTTGGGGTCAGCCTGGGAGCCTTCAGGTAACACCAAGGGGTAGCCTTGGTCAGATGCCCTCAATTACTCCCAAACTTCTTCCAATTCCATGTGATAGCTAGACCTCCTGAAAGGAAACTGGATAGGAACAGGGTCTACATTCCCAACACCCAAGGGCAATGGGGGATTAACCAAGTCCTCACCAGCAAGCTTGACCTCTGCGTATTGTAGACCAACAGCTGTGCTATTTGCTTTTAACTGGTTGGCAGAGTCCTGGTAATATGTTTTTAGAAAGAAAGTAAAATACTTGAGGAGGAGAATCCTTGGGCATGAAAGTAAATGAAATGCAAATGGGTTTTATGCATTTATTTTGTGTCCCATGATTTTATCATAATTGTTTATCAGTGTTAGGATATTTTTGACAAACTCTCCAGGATTTTCTATGTATAGAATCATATCATCTGCAAAGAGAAATAACTTAGCTTCCTCTTTTCCTATTTGGATACCCCTAATTTCTTTAACCTGCGTGATTGCTCTGACTGGGCCTTCCATTACAAGGTTGAGTAAGAGGGGTGAGAGTAGGCATGTTCAAGTTTTTATAGGGAATACTTCCAGCTTGTCATTAGGTATGATGTTGGCTGCAGTTTTGCCATAGATGACTCTTAATATTTTGAGAAATATTACTTTGATCTTTGAAGGTTTTTTTTTTTATCAAGAAGATATTTTGGATTTTATTGATTGCTTTTTCTGCATTTAACAAGATAATTATGTGGTTTTAAATTTTACATCCATTTATGTGATGGACTATGCTTATTGATATACATATGCTGAGACAAACTTACATCCTGAGAATGAATCTTAACTGGTCATGATGGATGTTCCTTGAAATGTGCTGTTGAATGAGATCTGCTAGAATCTTATTGAGAATTTTTGCATCTATGTTCACCAGGGACAGTGACCTGTAGTTTTTTTTTTTTTTTTTCCTTGTTGGGTCTTTGCCATTTTGGGGATGTCAGGATAATATTGGCTTCACAGAATGAGCCAGGGAGAATTATTTCTTCCTCAATTGACTGGAATATTTTCAATAGGATTGGTATCTTCTCTTCCTTGTACATCTTATAGAATTTAGCTGAGAAACCATCTGGCCCAGAACTTTTTATGGTAGGGAGGTTTCTTATTACTGAGTCAATTTCTGGAATTGTTGTTGGTCTGTTTAGGTTTTTAATTTCCTCCTGTTTTAATCTATGGAGATTATGTGATGTCAGAAATACCTCCCATTTCAACCAGATTTTCTATTTTATTTGTATGCATGTATTGTTTATAATCACTGATAATCTTTTGAATTTCTTCAGGCTCAATTGTGACATTACTTTTTTGTTTGTGTTGATTTTATTCAATCTCTCTCTCTCTCTCTCTCTATCTCTCCCTTCCTCCCTCCACCCCTTTATCCCTCCCTCTCTCTCTCATCAGTCTGGTCAGGGTTCTATCAATCTTTTTATCCATGTTTTTTTCTTATTGATTCCACCTATAATTATTTTTGGTCCTTGCTTTATTCGCCTGTGAATTTATTCTAAAAATTATAATTTTTCTACTAATTCTGTGATTGGATCACTCTTGACTTTCTGGCTCCCTTAGTTGTGACATTAGACTATTTACTTGAGATCCCTTATTTTATTGATATGTGCAGGCATTGTTATACACTTCCCTCTTCACACCATTTTCATGGTACCTCTAAAGTTTTGGTGTGTTGTGTCTTTGTTTTCATTTGTTACCAGAAATCTTTTCATTTATCCCTTAATTTCTATGTTAACACAAAAGTCATTAAGAAGCATAGTGTTTAACTTTCATGTATTTTATGTTTTGTGGTGTCCCTGTTTGTGGTGATATTTCTTTAAATTCTGCTGTGGTCTGACAAGACACATGATAGAATTTTGACTTTTTGAAATTTGTTCATGCTTGATTGATGTCCAAGTCTGTGGTCAATCTTGGAGTAACTTCCATGTGCTGATAAGAAGAATATATATTCTGTGTTTGTTGGATGAAGTGTTCCATAGATGTCTATTAGCTCCAATTGCTTGAGTATTAAGTTTCCTGTTTTCCTTGTTAGTTTTTCTTTGATGATCTCTCTAAGACTGTTAGCAGGGTGTTAAAGTCTCTGATAATAATTGTATGGCTTTCCATGTTCTTTCTTAGTTTAATTAGCAATTGTATTATAAATATGGTTGTTCCTATGTTGAATTATAACTATTCAAGTTGAATTTTTTCTTACTGGTGGGCT
Organism: Tarsius wallacei; assembly: GCA_963574415.1. Taxonomy (NCBI): domain Eukaryota; kingdom Metazoa; phylum Chordata; class Mammalia; order Primates; family Tarsiidae; genus Tarsius; species Tarsius wallacei. The sequence continues at coordinate 11,718 of CAUYQG010151231.1, read as the reverse complement.
GAGTCTTTCATCATTATGTAGTGTCTTTCGGTGTCCCTTTTACATTTTATTGGCTTAAAGGCTGTTTTGTCTGCTATAAGAAAAGATACTCCTGATCTTTTTTGTTTTTCATTTGCCTGGAAGATCTTTCTCCAGCCCTTTTCACTGAACCTGTACATGTCATTTGCAGTGAAACGATTTCCTGAAGGCATCAGAAAAATGGTTCATATTTTTAAATCCAATTTGTCACTCTGTGCCTTTTGAATGGTGTGTTCAGTTCACTTATGCTTATGCTAATTATTTATATGTTAAGGTTTATTCTTGTCATATTGCTATTGAGAGGCCTTTTTGCTTTTTGTGCTTCCTGGTTGATGTGTATGATCTGTTAACTCTGTTCCTTCCTGTCCTTTTGTGATGGGTGGAACCATTCTTTCATTTCTGTGCTTAGAACTTTCTTAAACATCTCCTGAAGGGCTGGTCTGGAGGTGGCATATTCTCAGGGATTGGTGTCTGAGTTTAATTTTAATTTTCCTTCATTAATGAAGTTTAACTTAGCTTGGTAGGACATTTTTGACTAAAATTGCTTTTCTTTAAGAACATTAAAGATGGGAACCCAGTTCCTTCTGGCTGGTAGGGATTCTGCTGAGAACTTTGCTGCAATTCTGATGGATCTTACTCAGTAGGTGGTCTATCCCATCTCTGTAGCTGCTGTTAGGAATTTTTTTCTTTCATACTCATCTTGTGTTGATAGATTATTATGTGTCTTGGAGATCACCTCATGTAAACCTTACAGGAGTTCTCTGGAGCTCTTATATCTATACAGCTGCATCTCTAGCAATTTAGGGGATATTTTCTTGGATGACCTCTTGGAAGTCTTATTCCAGAATGTTCTCAGTTTCTTCTTCTCTCAGCCATGCCAATTAGCTATAGATTTGGATTCTTTACATAATCCCAAACCTTTCTTAGACTTTGCTCATTCTTCTTGATCTTTTTCTCCTAGTTTTTGTTTGACCAGGTTAGTTCAATAGTTCAGTCCTCAAGCTCTGCAATTATATCCTTTGCCCAATCAGTTCTGCTGCTCAGGAATGCCATTATGCTTTAAAATTCCAGGAAAAAGTTCTTCATTTTTGGAGTTCAGATTTGACTTTTCTTACAATGTCCAGCTCAGCTTTTATTTCCCACACTATTTTTGCTCTTTAGATGATCTGTGCTTCCATCTTCTCATGGCTTTTTATGATTCTGTATCTATAATCAGAATTCTATGTTTGCCATAAGAGCCAGGTCATTCTGATGGGTTTCATTGCTTGGGATCTTGCAGGTCTTTTTTAGGTGATGACTTATGAAGGCTTTGGGGATTACCACTGTTTTCCTCTGGTTTTTCTTTATCTGTAAGGTCAGACTCTTCTCTTTTTATTTTTCATTATTTTATTTATTTGCTTGTTTGCTTATTTGTTTACTTATTTGTAGGTAGATGACTTTGCTATTATTGGTGTGGCTTTTTGTTGGATTTGTTTTTATTTTAATCCCATAAGTGCTCCCCTTTCTTTTGGGTATTCCCCCTTTTCCCGAGGATGGTATTACATGAAAGCCCAACTACTGTGAGTCCTGCTGCTCTTCTGTGTCTAGCTGTGTTATAAGGCTGCTATGGTTTGGGTGGTGCTGGAGGATGCCTGTAAGATATCCTGTGATGTGGAGATGCAGGGGTTGAATTCTAAGGAGAGTGGGTCACTGACATCCTTGGAGGACCCTCTGGAGAAGGTCTTTGATGTCTTGTTCCAGACTAGTCTGTGAGAAGCACAATGGCATGTGCTTTGTTCTTATTTCCTTCTCAAGGGCTGTATTATTGAGTCAGATGTTATATTGGGCTATTCAAATTGACCTTCAGCCAGGAAGTGAAGCTTTTAGGAGACAGCCAGCTGTGATGGTGGCTATGGGCTTTTATCTTGGTCTTTGATTCCCCAGGGAAGAACACAGATGACTTAGGCAATGGTTGGGGCTATGGAGACTTTCAAAGTTCCTCAGTCCCTGGGCTTTTGAGAGGGATGGGAAAAAAACCTGGTAGGGGAGGGCTAGCTCAGACTCGACTGTTCTCTAATCCCCCCTCTGCTGGCATAATTGGCTGACCCGTGGGAAATTGCTCCTATCGCTGCTGTGACCACACTGCAGGGATAGTTGAACCTTTTGTGTTATACAAAAGAGTTCATACAGTGTGAGAGAAGTTGCCAGGATGACAGGTTCTCCCCATCTCCACCTCCCTTTCCCTTGTCTGAGGCTGTTCATTACCAGAACTTAAATTTTCTTTCCACAGCAATGTTTTCCCCAAGGGTTGGAACTTGCTGGTCTGTGTTTCCAATCCCCAGCTGTTTACTCAGTGGGAATTTGGAGGGAGAATGGACTGGGGTTCTTTTCTGGCTTGGCAGCTGGCTACAGAGTAATACTTGCAGGGAACAAGTTCTTATAGTCTGTTTGGTGACAGGTGTTCAGAGCTTGTTTGAATTCCTGGTTCCATGCAGGCTCGAGTAGCACAAAGGTGTGCCATATCCAGGCAATTTCCCATTTGGGGCTGAGTCCTATGAGGCTGGGAGTGGGGAGGAAGAGGTGATCTCCAAGTCTGTGGCAGGAGTGAGCTCTGAGTACCTAATATCCTGCACTCTCCATTTCCCACATCCAGAGGCTGGTCTTTGTTTCAGACATGAGCAGGGTGGAGAGAGGGTTTCCAGGTTCCAAAACAGACCTGTTCTCTCACCTCCCTGCTCTCTATGTGTCCCAATGGTCCTCTCTATATATTCTAATTTAAAACTCATGAAGGTAAGCATTTTTTCTGTTTCTTCTTCATAATCACAACAATACCTGTTATATAATGTTTCTTGAATAAATATCCTTCTCAATATAATATCATTATAATTGCTTATAATTATACTTTATATTAAGATATAAAAAAATAATACATTTTACACTAGAATTCTGTTTATATTATAGGAAATATGTACAAATATATTTGTTTTTAGCATTAGGAATTCATATTTACAAGAAAAGTATTTAAAAGAGTAAAACATTTTTTTCATTTGTTTATGATCATAGAGCTATTGTCTGTACAAATAGGCCCAATAAGTTGTTTTCATTTGTAGCCCAATATTCTTTTCTCTATGCTTAAATATTTATTTTGCAATAAGTTCCCATTTCCACTGGTATTATAAATGTGTTTTATGCTTGTACTTCAAAATAAGTCCCAATACTTAATCTCCACAAAAGGTTTTTCTATTCACTGAACCTCTTCCTTGGTGATTCCAACTCAACTCAGTTGTGTTGAATCCAATTAAATTTACATTTATGGTACATGTTCTAGATGCTGATCCCTGTTCTAGAAACCGAAGGATCTATATCTGAAGATGCAACTTCTGTATATCTGAAAATGTATCATTATACCAAGAAGACTCACATATACATCAATGACTGTAATATACAGAGTGCTGTAGAACAGCTGTGAACAGTGTCCTCTAGTAAAACAAAATGAGCAATTTATTTAACTGGGAAAGGAAACTGCAAAGGCTCTATTTTGAGATTTTGAGATGACATGTGTAAGAAGTGTGCTACCATATGCCATATATCATGCATATGGAAATATTTTTTGAAATAATTATATTTAAGTTTTTTTTTCAAAGCCTGATATGTCATCTAACATTCTTAGTAGTGGATATTTTAATCTTGATAATTTTAGAGAAACTTGAACTTCATTAATTTAAATAAAAATAATACATGCGTATTTTTTGTATACATTTAAAGGGTACAAGTGAAGTTTTGTTACATGGATGTATTCCACAGTGGTGCAATCACTATCTGAATAGTATACATTGTATCACCAAGTAATTTCTCATTCCTCACCCCTCTTTCACTCTCCCATCCTTCTGAGTCTTCAGTACTTTTAAGTTGCTTTAAGGTTATCCCCCTCCAGTTTGCTGGACTTCCACTTATGTTGGAAGTATTTATTAATTTCAAGGCATAGGTGTGTAGGATGTGATGAATAATTAAAACTTGTCGTTGTATGGCATTTTATCATATGAGATATAATGACTCTCACCATTACAAAAAGCAAAAGGGCAAAAGGACATCTGCTGAATGATTTGTGTTTCATTGTACCCATTGTATCTGCTAGAATATCTACTTACTTAGGCTGGAAAATGTCTTCTAGCCCTCCTTTTACCTTTGTGAAAGATTTTTCTCTGTCATAAATACAAGTTCTCTTATCTACTCATATGTATTTTCTGAGTTTGGAGAAACTCAGTGGAAATGGGTAACCTTCCCATGCAGCATTTCTTTGATCTCCTCCCTGCTCATGCTGTGAGTTCAAAGGAGTACAAGGCTCTTGCCAGTCAGAGGTAAAGATGGGACACCGAACAAAGACAAATGGAACCTATTCACAGAACCTCCAGAGTATCTGAATTTTTCATCCCAACTCCCCTTTCTCATGCTAGCCTAGTGAAGGTGAACTGGGGCTACACTTACAGTAGAGTGGTACCTCACTCTACTGATCCCTTTCTCTCTTCTTCATTTCAAACTTAGTATCTCCTTTGGAAAAGGGGAAAAGTGGACTCAAACTTCTCTTTAATTTCATTTTTTTATTATAATGTCTGTACTTTAGAGTCTGACCTTGGTTTTACTGCAGCAACTCCCTGAATCAATGGACAACTTGTGTCTAGCTAACGAAACGTCAGTATTTGCTGTTGTGCAGGGAAAAGCATAATAGGTAATGAGTCACACTATTATCTTATTATACATATAAATTGACCCTTGAAGAATGAGGTATTTTTTTCAGGAAGATAAAAGGAGATCAATTCCAAAAGAGGTGGCATTGTACACAAAAGCATGGAGATGTAAAAATATGTAGCACATTTGGATACTACTACAAACACTTTGCTCTGGCTCTCATTAATCATTTCCTATGAAAATATTCATTCTCTGTCTTTTGAAGTGTGGCTGAAAATGCATGTTAGGAAGAAAATAGGCTTCAACTAGTTTTATTAACATTCTCTCTGTTTATTAATCCCAGCAATTCTACCTCTATCTGTGGTAAATATAGACATGTCAAAAAACTACATTTATCCTCCTTTAACCTCTCACTCAGAACTTGGCCTACTTATAGCATAAAGAGGAATGGAGTGACTGGCTGTTTCAGGATTAAGTATTAAGAAAATATTTCTGTAAAACATAAATGTGGTGAAATTGCACTGTCATATTGTTATGTTATTTACAATATGACTTCTTTGTAGTTGTTTGATTTGTTTTATAGGCAGGAAAGATCCAAAGAAGAAAGGATCTACATGTTATGGGCAACCTGTAAGAAGAATTAATTAAAAATTAGGCCTGTATGCTGAGTTGTTTCTGGATCAAACAAGAATGTAAGGAAAGTGACTGGTGATATCGGTTTTTCTGTTCCTAAGTTTTTATTAAAACATTCAATGATTTACTTTATTTTGTATATGCTGTTCAATAAGATTACTCAATTTTCTTTAGAAAAATTATATTTTAAACAACTTGGCAGTTATTCATGGTGGAGCCTTATTCTTTTTTTGTTTTTGTTTTTGTTTTTGAGTTGGAGTCTTACTCTGTCACCCAGGCTGGAGTGCAGTGGCACACTCACGACACCCCGAATGTCGACCTGCTGGGCTCCGGCTATCCTCAGCCTTCCAATTAACCAGAACTACAGATGTATGCTACCATGCCCGGATAATTTTTTATTTATTGTAGAGACACGTTCCAGTCAAGTTGCCCAGGTTGATCTCGAGCCTGTGGCCACCAAGCCTGGATATGCTTCTTAAATAATATCCTCTGAAAGTCGAATGGTTGTCAAATAAATTCCTTTAGAATCTAAGTAATATGTCTTCATAATTTAATATTTATTTCAGTTGCTGACCACAAAATTCCATTTAAAAAGCATTTTGAATTTACAGTGCTTGAAGACAATTGATCTACAGAAGGTCTTACAAGCACCATATCCTTTGGAAGAATTATAATACAAGAGTGGCTGCCTGTTTCCTATGATTATCTTTTTTATTTGTTTATAAATTAAGTTTAAATTAAGGTAGTTATATGGGAAACAGTATTTGACAAAGATAACAGAGAATCAAAACTAATATGATATACTAGTATATGCCTATTTAATTATATTTAAGCATTTAAAGCAATTTTAAATGACATTAAATATACATTTATGTGTGTACATTACTATCAGGTTTACATTAATAAAATACTTTGCCATTTATTCTATATGTATTATGTCTATTTTAGTTATGTGTCCTCTTTTGGAAATATTAAGGAACAAATAGCCCCTGCAAATTTTGTCACATGGCATTTTTTATTATGGAGCTTAATCTCTTTGGCAGCATGGTGCTATGTGGTTTCTCAAGTGTATTACATCAGGGAAAATATTTTAATGTTTTAAATGACATTTTAAATGACTCATTTTAATAGCTATGTATTATGGATCAACCTGTGCCAAAATGGCATGCTTGTCAAGAGTTGTGCTACTAATACATACACACAAACACATATACACACATATTTGTATGCATTGAAGTATTTAATTTTCACAATATTAATAGTGATAATTTGCTGTTGTTGTTGTTAAGAATTACCACAATCAAGTATGCAAGACTTATCACCCTTTTTTAGTCTGTTGTGCCTTGTTTGCTGTAAATATCCCAAGACTATAAATTTAAAAATTTGGAGCTATTGATTTCTTTGTTGTCTTTTCCTTAGTTCTTATTTTAAAGAAGGTTTTTCTTCACATAATAACTTAGGTTTCATGCATAAGTTGCAACATTTCTGATGTTTTATATTCATAATAGCATAGTGTTGAATTTTGCTATTCACAAAAATATGAAAAAGTGTTTGATATTATATCAACTTATAAATAAAATGTTCAATAATTTAGATTGTTATGACTAACAGTAATATTTTTGTTTAAAAACATAAAGATTTCTTTGTGTTGAAGGAAGGAAATATTAAGCGGACATTTTGCTCTTGGGTCTGCAGGGATGAAGTGGCACACTTGCACCACAGGGGCGGAAAGAAGGAAAGAAAGGACAGAAATATGACTACTCTTTCAATTATCCATTTAAAATAAATCAGTGGAAATGTAGACATTAAATGAGTAGAAATGTATATCTAAAATAGAATCAGGCAAATTTAAAAGAATTTTTGTTTGATCTCTTGTACCCATATCCCACTTCTAATTTCTAGAGAGACAAGTGAAAACATTTTAGTATTATTTTTAGATATGAGGTTAAACTCAGTCTAATGACACTTAGGATGCTGATGGACAGCTTATACTCAAAAGAAGATTCAGAGGGCAAACCATACATGTCAGTCATGTGGGCCATTCTAAGGTACTCCATATAATTCATTTTTCTAAATATAAATATAAGTATAAAAAAACAAGAAAGATAGAAAGAATTCACTCATTTAGTCATGTGAATGTTTAATGTTTGGTTCAAATGATTCAATTTTCTTAAAAGACATTACCAATAAGATTTTCACCTAACTCTTTATTAAAATATTACTAAACTCAATTGCAATGGCTACTGATTCATGTAATTTAATTATATCAGAAAAAAACATTTTTACTTAATTGTCCTGGATTATTTGGGGTGAATGTTAAGGTATTGATTTTAACATAATTCAGAAAATGAGAAAGGTATTTATATAATTAAATAATTAAATGGTGAAGAAAAATATGCTTACAACATTTTTCAAAAATATTGAAACATTTTCTTTTGTGGAATATCTAACAATTTTTGTTACAACTCCTGCTAGCATTTATCTAAGTTCTGAAAAATGTATTTAGTGATATTTGAATATTTTTATTTTCAATATTTTTCATGATTCTCCCAACATTCTAGTGAATAAATACATATAAATTAAGTTTTTCCTGAACTACCATAAAATGTTAATAATATGTTACATCTGAAAACCCTTTCTTTTTCCTGATTTAAATTCTTAAAGTTTGTATTAATGTTATTGAGACAACCCTAATCTTAATTTTAATGTTAATATTGTTAATAAGAATGCTAACACTGTTAAAAGGTTTATGATATATCATATTAACACTAAAAACAATGCAACAAAGATAACCTGTTTCTCATAAAATAATACCAAAATTTAAGCTGGAGCAAGAAAGCTTTAGCTTAAAATATAATATATTTCAGTCTTAGCAGTTCATATTTTATGTAAATAGAAGATCAGGTCAATACTTTCTATGTAAGGAAAAGGGTACACTTATTCTGTGGGGACTTATATCATAATAGTGTAGTCCCTTGCAAATGAAACTGGATATGCAACATTTCTAAGCAAGGCAAATTTGAAGAATAATATGTGACATATTTTGCAAGGGCAAAAGTTTAAGAAACTGCTTCAAGCAAAGCCTGATAAAGATTATCTATTCTTGGATGAAACAACACAATTAAAGATTAGCCATTTCAGCAAATAGCATAATCAATACTGTATTTGTTTGCTAGGCACCAAAGACTTTAAACACATTTTTGAAAATAAATAAATGGATGCTTTGTTTTCATTAAAAAAATTAATTTGAAAACCACATTTCTATTAAGTATTCTGTTACTTTGGTACCCTCAATTATAGTGTCCAAATAAATTCACAGTTCTAGAGAGTCTAGCATTACCCTCTTCCCGAGAATAAAAGTATTATAAATCCACTGAATAAATTCATTCTATACTTTTCAGTACACAGAATATGTATGAGTTACTAAAAGATGCACACAATAAAACTATGTGAACTGGATATGTAAATAAACATTACAGAGCTCAGTAAAATCAAAACAAGCAAGTTATAGTTGAAGCTTTATTTAAAACGCATTTGTCTTAACCAAGTGACATCTCACTTCCACAGACACTTTAAAAAATTTACTTTGGTGGCCAAAAACACAGACACATATAGACGCACATACACAGAGACACACACCTATGCATGCACGCTCACACACACACACACACACACACACACACACACACACGCATACACACACATAATTAATGCATCTTTCTGACATATTACCATTTAATAAATGTTGACTATTTTGTGACAAGTTCACATCTTGTAGATGAGAAATGCTAATTATAAGGGAACAGAATGAGTTCAATAAAGGAAATATTAATAGTGTCATTTTAGTTGTATTGCCATGGGTATATATTTAAAATTTAAGAAAATAATATTTTAGTGTAAACCCACTTACTATTTGCCCACATACTTTTATTCACATAGTGAACTGGAAAAAGCAATATAAAATGAATATGTATTCAATTACATATGCAAACTTATACATACAATAAAACCTAATGTTAGGAGAAACTTATTAGTTAAATAATGATGTAATACCTAGTTTGGGAAATATGTCTGTTTGAGCTGGAGGCAGCAAAGTCATTCAGAAGCAATAACAGCTTTGGGCAGTTTCTATGTAACTAACAGCCTTACTAAGATGTAAGATTGTCAAAGTTCATTAACTCTGTGGTTCTTATTACAGATAGCAAAATGAATTAGAAGTTGGATAAACTTCATTATATCTCATTTTTATTTCAAATTTTCAACCTCTCTAATGCTAATAGGGATTACATTCATAATATAATATAATGGAAATTTCTCTTCTTAAAAGTGTTGTACTAACACCAACACTCATTAAACACCAACACTCATTATATGTGGCATTGTGACTATTAAGGCCAATATATAAAATATGTAACATTGCAGGTAATTCAGAGAGCCATACTGAACTAGCTTTAACCACTCAGTCAACACAATGCAATTCTTGCAGAGCTTCACTAAGAGAAAATGAATTAATAAAATGTTATTTGGCAATGGTTTATTCTAGAATATTGATGGATATTAATCATTTCCATCATATTACTTTAAGTTCAGATTATACTTTTTACCTTAGACTTTTTCCTGTTTAGTTTAATATATCTTAAATTAAATTTTATTTGATTATATTGTGGGATGCAAGTAAGGATTAACTGCACAAGTAGGCTGCAATGCAGGTGAAGTTTGGTCCTCCAACTGACCCACACTCCCCCTGTTGTTATATGCCACTCCTTCCAACAGTGCCCAATGACTGCTAATCCCTCGTTTGTGCTGATATGATTAATGTTCAGGTCCCATTTATGAGTGAGAAAAGGAGGTATTAAGTTTTTTTTTTCTGTGATAGATCACTTGGTAAGATGGTCTCCAACTCTATCCAAATTGCTGAGAATTTCATGATTTTGTTCTCCTATATGACTGCATAATACTACATCATGTATATGTATCACATTTTCTTTATCGAGTCCACATTCCTTGGGCAGTAGAGTTGGTTCCATATTTTTGCTATTGAGAGTAATGCAGCAATAAAAATGCATGTGCAGGTGTCTTTTTTTGTAGAGCAATTTATGTTCCTCCGGGTATATTTTCAGGAGAGGAATTGCAGGATTGTATGGAAGGTCAATTTTTACTTATTTTAAGAGTCATCACACTGGTTTCTACTGAGGTTGAACTTGCTTGCACTCCTACCAACAGTGTAGAAGTGTTCTCTTTTCTCTGCACCTGCACATGCATTTTGTTTGTTTGTTTTTTTCTTAATTTATTAATGATGGCCATCCTTACTAGAGTTAGGTGGTTACATCTTTAATATTGTTTTAACAACATGCATACAGGCAGATATAGAATGCTGGCAGAATCATCTTGTTTGTCTTCTTCGTGTGTTTTTAAAATATACTTATTCTTATCCTCTCAGCACAGAGACTCACTGCCTAAAAATTACCAAAGCGATGTCTGTTTTCTCATCCCGGATGACTGACTGTGTACAAAGGAAAGTCAGGTAGAGACAGTAATATTAAGTCAAAGTCTATATAAAAACCTGAGGGAAGACTTAAAATATACGACAAGATAAGTATTTTCTGGTAAGGGGAGGGGGTGGTGTAATAGAGAAAGCTAATGGCTCATGCTTAAAATATCAGATTGCAGCCAGGCTCGGTGGCTCAGCCTGTAATCCCGCGCCTTGGGAGGCTGAGGTGAGTGAATTGCCTGAGCCTGTGGGTTCGAGACCCGCCTGGGCAACTTGGTGAAACCCCATCTCTACAATAAATCAAAAAATCAGCTGGGCATGGTAGTGCGTGCCTGTAATTCCGGCTACACGGAAGGCTGAGGCGGAAGAATCGCCGGAGCCCAGCAGGTCGAGGCTGCAGTGGCCGGGAGCGGCCACTGCACTCCAGTCTGGGCGACAGAGTGAGACTCCAACTCAAAAAAATAAAAATAAAAAATAAAAAATATCAGATTGTTTGCAGGATACATAAAGAAACAGGTCAAAACAGAAAAACAAGAATAAACAGATCTTGGAATCATAAAACAGCAAATAATCTTTCAAATGTTGACCAATTTTATGATCAAAATATAGTAATCCAGTCAGAATGGCAATTATCAATAACTCAAAAAAATAACAGTTTTTGGAGAGGGTGTGGCAAAAAGGGAACACTTCTACACTGTTGGTGGGAGTGTAAACTAGTGCAACCTCTATGGAAAGCAGTGTGGTGATTCCTAAAAGCTCTAAACACCAAACTCCCGTATGACCCCGCAATCCCCCTACTGGGAATATACCCTGAAGAACACAAATCACTCTATAAAAAAGATACCTGCACACGTATGTTTATCGCAGCATTGTTCACAATAGCAAGAACCTGGAAGCAACCATGCTGTCCA
>CAUYQG010151228.1:0-25081 GCA_963574415.1 Tarsius wallacei | reverse complement strand
AGGAGGTCCAAGGCTCACCCGGAAGTCAAAGCGGCAGTGGTGGTGGCAGTGGCAGGGGCAGCGATCTTAGCCTCAGCATATCCTGTGTGGAGGGGTGGATCACCTCAGGCACAGGCTGCGCGTTGAAGGTGTCTGGCCGCAGCAGTGACAGCGACGTGTGTCTGGACCGTGGTGGCGAGCTGGACCGAGCTGCTCGTGGCGGTGGTGGCAGCAGCAGCGGCGCCTCGGCGGCGGGGGGAAGGGGCGGCGGGGGGGGCGGCAGGGGGGGCGGCGGCGGGGGCGGCGGGGGCGGGCCAAGTCGCTAGTGGCGGTGGCCCTGCCGTCCTGCTGTGATGATCAGTGGCGGTGGCGGTGCCTCTTCTACTGCCGGTCTGCTGTGATGTCTCTGTGGTGTCAGTGGCCGAGTTCCGTGTGGGTAGCGGGCTCCCAGGGAGAGAGTCCTAGTCTTTCTGTGTCCTCTTCTGCGGAGGTCTCACAGACCACGCTGCCCGGTTGCCATCTTGGCGGAAGTCCCGAATTTAAGGGTTTTAAAATAGAGATATGGAGTGGTTTAACCTAAGCTTTCATTGATTTATTTAATCAAGCAGTAAACATTTATTAATATCTATAGATATTATGTCAGGTGCTGTGGATTACAAAGATGACAAAAATATAGTCCTTTACTCATAATGCTTATAACAGAAAAAACACATACAGCAAAGTGTAGGTGTTTGAAAATGATGATTTATTTCAAATGTTGTGGGAGCAAACACATATATGAGTTTTTTTAATAATAGGATTTGTTATGACGACCCTTAACTTCTACTGGATTGAATCTAAGAGATATCAGCTGTCAGTCAGCTCCTGCTGCTATGATCACAGATGTGAATTCCAAAGATCTAAAAAAGTCTTTGCATCTGGGAGTTCTCACATTGTCATAGGAATTAGGAGGAAAAATCATAAAAGTGCCATGAGAAACTGTCAGAGACTTTGTGCTACATTAAGTCAATGTGAAGTTCACAGAGGGATTTCTGGACTTTAATTTTATAGTAAATGTGATGTTCTCACCAGGGAAGAACATGGAAGACTAAAAGGATGTAAAATGTTCAAAGATTACTGTCCTTTAAATAACATTTAAACTAGTACGCTTTCTTCAAAATAGGGAAGAAGAAGGAAAACTATGCCTAAATTCAAATTATAGAGTTTTAAACTGTTGTTAAAATCCATATCCATGGGCTCTTTAGTCTTTTGTAATACTGGTCACAATTCCTTAGATGTTCTGTTGAGCACTAACAATTCTAAATTGTACTTGAGCCTGCCCCAGGTTATTAGAGTAGTGTTGTTCCAACAGCTCCAATGTCTTATTTGCTCATACAGGTAATAATTTATGCATGTTTTTCCTCGGCATATACTCCCTCATTACTGTTATGCTTAAGATAAAGATTATATACCTTACCATGGTCTACAGAGCTCTGCATGGTCTGGTACCCACTAGACTTTCCAATTTTATTTTACACAAGTCTTTGTCTAACACTTTCAGCTTCATCAAGACTAAACTACTTGAAGTTCCTGAAACATAGCATTTTGTTTCAGGTTTCTGAGTCTTGACTTAAATTGCTCTTTATGCTTAGGTAGTTATTTTGCTATAAGTTTGTCTGATGAATCCATTCATTATACAAGATTTAGCTCAATTATCAACTCCTCTAGACTGCTGTTCTTTACCCTTCATCCCCATGGGTTGGGTTATATAGTCTCTCCATTCATACAGCATCTTGTAGTCATATCTGGCACCTCTTTCTTAGAAATTTAAACTTGACTCAAATGCCCAGTTTTATAACTTGTGTCGGTTCAGTGCTCTCTTCATAATCTTTGTTAATTCCAAATTTTACTATCTCATGGTTGGTATTGTCTCTATTTTGGGTCTACATAAGTTTCTGGGATCTGCTTCGTGCTGAATGTGAAAACCACTCTCAGTGACTTCTCCAAAAAGTCCAGTTACATTAAGCATGAGGTACATTTTTAAAAAAGTTTTACTAAATATTTGCAAGACAATGAAGAGGAATGATGTATCTCACTGTACAGCATTGTTCCATCTTCTCATGCTCACTTGTCTTCCAAAGCCTGTTCTCCTAACATGTGATTCCCTCAGCAATACCTATCCCTCTGGAGAATGTGTAATAATCATCCTTTGTCCAACCTATGTTCCATCCTGGATGTTTCTTTTATGGAGTGATTCCTCAGAACCCATTGGCTTGTTCCAACTTCCCTAGAACTTAAAGAAATAATTGTTTTTCTTAATCTCTTTACACTGTGATTGTATAAATTTTAAGGTTATATTATTTTTAAAAATTAATTAATTTATTTATTATAAAGATGTGGGGTACAATTTAGGGTTAGGTATGTAAACATTGATCATGCAGCTACCCTTGTTGATGAGGTATGTCCCTCCCTCCCCTAGCAGTTTCCCTCAACTGCCAGTCCCACCCCCCATCCCCTGACAGCTTTCTACTACTGTCAATTGTTTTCTTATAGCATTATAATTGTTCAAGGTCACCTTATGAGTGAGAACATATGGAACTCAGTTCTTTGTTTCTGTGATAAATCACTGAGTATGATCGATTCCAAATCCATCCAAGTTGCTGCAAAGTCCATATATTTGTCCTTCTTTATGGCTGCATAATATTCCATTGTGTGTATGTACCACATTTTGTTTATCTAGTCCAGCTTCAATGGGCAACACAGTTGGTTCCATGTTTTTGCTATTGTGAATAGAGCTGCAACAAACATATGTGTGCAGGTATCTTTTTTGTAGAATAATTTGGGTTTCTCTGGGTATATTCCCAATAGAGGAATTGCTGGGTCATATGGAAGGTCAATTTCTAGTTCTTTCAGAAATCGCCACACTGTCTTCCAGTGAGGTTGTACTAGCTACGTTCCCACCAGCAGTGTAGAAGTGTTCTTTTTTCTCCACATTATCACTAGCATCTGTTGTTTTTTTGTTTTATTAATGATGGCCATTCTTACAGGGGTTAGGTGGTATCTCAGTGTGGTTTTGATTTTCATTTCTCGGATGATGAGTAAGGCTGAGCACTTTTTCATGTGTCTGTGGCTGCCCATATATCTTTTGAGAAGTGTCTTCATATATTTTGCCCACTTTTTAAAGGGGCTGCTTGTTTTTTTTTTCCTTTTGGCGCATTTAAGTTCCTTGTAGAACCTAGATGTTAGGCCTTTGTCAGATATACAATTGACAAATATTTTTCCCATTCTGTGGGCTGTCTCCCTGCTCTGTTGATGGTTTCCTTTGCTTTGCAGAAGCTCGTTAATTTGATGAGGTCCCACTTGTCTATTTTATTTCTTAAGGTATTGGCCTTTAGGGTTCTGAGTAGGAATTGGTTCCAATTTCCATAAGGGTGTCTCTTGCGTTTTCAAAGATTCTTATAGTTTGAGGTTTTACTTTCAGGTCTTTGATCCATTTTGAGTTAATTTTGTGTATGGTGATAGGTAGGGATCCTGTTTCAATCTTCTGCACGTGGTCAGCCAGTTTTCCCAGCACGATTTACTGAATAGGTTATGCTCTCCCCAGTGGTTGTTGTTGGAGGCTTTGTCAAAGATGAGTTGGTTGAAGAATTGAGGCTTTACTTCTGGATTCTCTATCCTGTTCCATTGGTCGATATGCCTGTTCTTGTACCAGTCCCAGGCTGTTTTGATTACTGTAGCATTATAGTAAAGTTTGAAGTCTGGAAGTGTGGTACTTCCTGCTTTGTTTCTTTTGCTAAGGATTGTTTTAGCTATTCGTGGGCGTTTATGTTTTCATATGAATTTCTGTATTGTCATTTCTAGGTCTGAGAAGAATGATGTTGGTAGCTTGATGGGTATTTCGTGGAATCTGTAGATTGCCTTTGGTAGGATGGACATCTTAACAGTGTTGATTCTTCCTATCCATGAGCATGGAATATTTTTCCATTAGTTTGTGTATGCTTGGATTTCTTTCAGCAGTTTTTGTAATTTTCATTGTAAAGGTCTTTCACTTCTCTGGTTAGGAAGATGCTGAGATATTTCATTTTATTGGTGGCTATTGTGAATGGGATTGTGCCTTTTATTTGGTTCTCTGCCTGCTTGTTGTTGGTGTAGAGAAATGCAATTTTCTTTTGCCCAATTATTTTGTTACCTGAGACCTTCCCAAAGTCCTTTATCAGTGCAAGTAGTTTTTTGACAGATTCTCTTGGATTTTCAAGGTATAGGATCATATCATCAGCAAAGAGGGATAACTTGACTTCCTCTTTTCCTATTTTGATACACCTGATTTCCTTCTCTTGTCTAATTGCCCGAGCTAGGACTTCCAACACAATATTGAACAAGAGGGGTGAAAGTGGACAACCTTGTCTTGTTCCAGTTCTCAGGGGAAATGATTCTAGTTTCTGACCATTTAGCAATATGCAGGCTGTGGGTTTGTCGTAGATGGCACTTACTGTTTTGAGGTATGTTCCTTCTATACCTAGATGTTTGAGGGTTTTTATCAAGAAGAGATGCTGGATTTTATCAAAAGCTTTTTCTGCATCTAATGAGATAATCATGTGGTTCTTGCTTTTACATGTGTGGATGTATTTAATGCCATTTATGGTCTTGCGAATGTTGAACCAGCCCTGCATCCTGGAGATAAAGCCTACTTGATCATGGAGGATGATATTTGAGATGTGTTTTTGGATCCAATTTGCTAGAATCTTGTTGAGGATTTTTGCATCTATGTTCATAAGGGATATTGACCTGTAGTTCTCTTTCTTTGTTGGATCTTTACCCAGTTTGGGTATCAGTGTAATGTTAGCTTCATAAGATGATTTGGGGAGAATTCCATCTTTCTCAATTGCCTGGCATACTTTCAATAGGATTGGTATCAGCTCCTCCTTGCACATTTTGTAGAATTCTGCTAGAAAGCCATCCAGTCCAGTGCTTTTTTTTTGTAGGTAGTTTTTGTATGACAGAGTCATTTTCCTGGGTTTTTATGGGTCTATTTAGTGTCTCAATGTCTTCTTGTTTTAACCTGGTGAGGTTGATGTCAGAAAGTCCTCCATTTCATCTAGGTTATCAAGTTTGTTTCCACATACGTGTACATAGTAATCTCTGATAATCTTTTGTATTTCTTCGGGATCAGGTGTGATTTGATCTTTTGTATTTCTGATTGTTGTTTATTTGGGCTTTCTCTCTCTTTTTCTTGGTCATTCAGGCTAGGGGGCTCCATCAATCGTATTAATTCTTGCAAAGAACCAACTTTTTGTTTTGTTGATGTTTTCTATTATATTTTTGTCCTCTATTTCCCATATTTGAGCTCTTATTTTTGTGATTTGGATTCTACTGCTAAAGTTGGGGTTTTGGTGGTCTTCTTCTTCTAGCTCATTTCAGTGATTTGTTAGGGTCTCCACTTGTGATCTTTCCATTTTCTTGATATGTGCTCATAGAGCTATGAATTCCCCTCTTAAAACTGATTTCATGGTATCCCAAAGGTTTTTGTAAGATGTTTCTTCATTTTCATTTG
Organism: Tarsius wallacei; assembly: GCA_963574415.1. NCBI lineage: Eukaryota > Metazoa > Chordata > Mammalia > Primates > Tarsiidae > Tarsius > Tarsius wallacei. The sequence goes on along the minus strand of CAUYQG010151228.1, from coordinate 19,572 downwards.
TTTCCAGGAATCTTTCAATTTCTTCTTTGATTTTAGTATTGACCCAGTCATTGTTCAGCATCATGCTGTTTAGTGTCCATGATTTTGTGGGCTTGGGGGAAAAGGTGTTGGTTTTAATGTTTATTTTTATTCCACTGTGGTCTGAGAATGTGCATGGCAAGATTCAACCTGTGGAATTTGTTTACGCTTGATTTATGGCCAAGAATGTGATCAATCTTGGAGTATGTTCCATGTGATGATGACTAGAATGTATATTCTGTGGTTGTTGGGTGGAATAATCTATAGGTATCGACTAATCCATTTGGTCAAGTGTCAAGTTTAGGTTCTGGATCTCCTTGTTGATTTTTTGCCTCAATGATCTGTCTTGGGCTGTGAGTGGGGTATTTAAGTCCCCTGCTATAATAGTGTTAGAGTCTATATCTTTTCTCAGTTTATTTACTAGTTGCTTTATAAATGCTGGTGCTCCTGTATTGGGTGCATATATGTTTAGGATGGATATTTCTTGTTGATGGGTTGAACATTTATTATTATGTAGTGTCCTTTTGTATCTTTTTAAATTTTTGTTAGCTTAAAGGTCATTTTATCTGATATTAAGATTGCAATTCCTGACTTATGTGATCTACTTGCCTGGAAACTCGTTTTCCATCCTTTAACTTTGAGTCTGTGTGCGTCCCTTGTAGTAAGATGAGTCTCCTGGATGTAGGAAATAATGTGGCCATGGTTTCTTATCCAGTGCACCATTCTGTGTCTTTTCAGTGGTGCATTTAGTCCATTCACATTCAGGTTAATTATTATATGTGGCAGTTTTTCCCTGTTATGAGGTTCTTATAGAGTTGTTGTTGTTCCTTTTTATTTGTTGTCTTTCCTTTGATTTTTGGGTTGATTCATGTGTGTTTTCCATCTTTTCCCTGTATTCTTGTGAAGAGCATTGTTGTTATTTTCTCCTTTTCTTCTGTGTTTAATACTTAAGTATTTCCTGTAGAGGTGGTCTGAAGGCATCATAAGTTCTTAGGGATTGGATGTCTGGGAAAGATTTTAATTCTCCCTTACTGATGAAGCTTAGCTTTGTTGGGTAGGTTAATTCTTCGTTGCAATTGTTTATCTTTGAGAACTTTGAAGATTGGGCTCCAAGCTCTCCTAGCCTGAAGGGTTTCTGTAGATAAATCTGCTGCTATTCTAATTGGTCTTCCCTGGTAGGTAGTCTGACCTTTTTCTCTTGCTGCCTTTAGGATTTTTTCTTTTATATCTGCTTTGTTTAGGCGAATTATTATGTATCTGGGAGTTGGTCTTCTCATTTGTTGTCTTTCAGGGGCTCTCTGAATCTCAGTCTCTTGTGTTTGAATTTTTGCATCACTGATGAGATGAGGGAAGTTTTCTTGAAGAATTTCATGGAATGTTAGTTCCAGAGTGGTCTCTGTCTTTCTGCCTCAGAAAGGCCAATTACTCTTAGATTCAATCTCTTGAAGTAATCGTTCATCTCTTGAAGGTTTTGTTCTGTCTTTTTAAAGCTTCTTTTCTATGTTTTTGACAGTTTGGGTTAGTTCTGTATTTTGGTCTTCAAGCTCTGAGATTTTCTCAGTGTCTGACCTATCAGGGGTCTGTGTGAGACCTATATTATTCTGTTGGGTTTTCTTCATTTGTGCAGATTTTTCCTCCCTACTTTTTTCTTCCCTCCTCCATGCCCCCCCTCATCTTCTTTAATTCTGATGTTCAAGGGTGGGTGGATTGCTTTTACTTCTGTTTGTTCAATCTCCTATTCTTCCTTATGTATATTATCTTGCTTTGTTCAATTCTGGGGTTGGACTGTAGGTTGGGGGCGGTCCTTTTTGCAGTTTTGAGATTTAATTAAGGGGAGAGCTGTGATTCAAAATCTATCTGCAGATCCCAGCATGTGCTGACAGGTGTATGGACAATCTGGAACCCACTTCCCACTGCCTTGCAATCTGGCCATGCACTGGAGTTATAGGCTTACTCCCTGAAAGCAAATTGAGGTTAAAAAAGGAAAAGAATGGAGCAGAGTGTGGGGGATAAAGAAAGATGGAGAGAGAGAGGAGTAAGTGGGAAAACAGACAAATGTACTGACTAACTAATGAAAAGAGACACAAAGACCGAAACAAGTAAAAAGAAAAACAATAACAACAACTACAAACTAACAACCATACGAAAAAACAAAATTATACAATGATGCTAACCTACTAGCCATCCAACCTCCTTATTGGTGTGCTACTCTTCTATACAGAAATGGCGTCTACAGAGAAAAACAAAACCAACCAACAAACAAAAAGAATAGAATAAAGTCAGGAAACTAACAGAACCAACCAAGCATACTCTGAGACTTTTCCTTTAAGTCCAATGTCCTTTAAGTTCTGATTTCTACCTTTCTTTGAAGGCTGGTAGATTTGTTCACAGTTAGGGTCAGTTTCCCAGGCCTACTGTGGAGGGTGATTCAGGTCTGGGCTGCCCGCCAAATCTGCCACTCAGATCTGGTCTGTGTCTATTTAGCAAGGGGAAGGAGCTTCTGTCCTTCCCATTTTGATGTTGTTACCTTGCATGCCCAACAGGTGGTGCTGATCACACCACTCCAGTTGATCTTTTTCCTCAGCAGCTTGAGACTGCCAGGCAATGCAAGCCTGGTGGGACGGAGGTCAGAGGTCTCCCAGGACAGGAGCGAGCAGGCAACAGTAGAAGTGGTGGCAGCTGCCGCTTCAAGGTTCATAAAAGGATCTCCAGGAGCCTGGCTCTGGGTGAAGGGCAGGGCATGGCAGTGGCAGCAGCGGTGGCAGTTTCAGTAGTTTGCTTCGGAGGGCTTTACGGTGTAGAGTTGTGCGTTGCCTCAGGCATGGGTGGGGCCATGGCAGCAGTGGTGGCATTGGGAGTTGCTGCCGTGGCTGAGACTGAAACGGCTAAGGTGGCTGAGGTGGCGGCTGAGTACCTTGTGAAGAGCAGGCTGCCGACAATGTGAGCTGCAGCCCCCCCCCCCCCTCCCACTGGGGAGAGCTAGTGTCTATGTGTGATTTTTGAGGAGGGTCTTACAGACCATACTGCCCAGTCGCCATCTTGTGGGAAGTCCTCTGAGCCCTATATTAAGGCCCATGAAAGTGAAACATTTCAAGAGTAACTGGTTAATGCATTTAAAATTCAATGCTATGGCAATAGCAAACAAAATTGTTCATGAAAATGACGTTGGTAGAATTTTCTTAAAAATCTGTCTACAATTTGTGAGATATAATTTAAATACTATTTCAGGCAATCCTAATCATAGACTAGATAGAATGATAAATATTTGATTCATTTGAGATAATTCTAATTTGGCTTTAAACAAAATTTCTATGAATGTAAAAAGTCTTCATCATTGCAAATATGATTATTTAATTTTGAAACAGTTAAAATATTTTTTAAAAATTATAGAGGTTTTCAGTGTGTTAGTATGTTAATATTATATAGTATATATTTTCAAGACAGGGATTTAATATGCACCATTGTCCATTTAACAATACAACTCTTTGTTCTTTTATTTCTTCCTCCTGCATAGTAATAAACTGTCCTATCAGTTACAGTTAAAAATTAAATAATATATTTCTGATTCAAGATTTGCTAAACTTCTGCCAAATCTAATTTCAAGAAGCAATAAATATTTAAGCACAATGAATTATAAACTATATTATGATATGTAACTGCACTTGTTAAATTTACCTTATGTAAGTTATGCTTACTCTATTTGGCCAAACATTACTTCTTACTCACCTCTAACTAAACCAGTTATTAATGTTTTAAATATCTGGATTATGATAAGATGTATAAAGCATATTCATACACCTTCTCAAACAGAAAAAATTGAACTTTGTGCCAGAGCCCATTTTTCCTACCACAACCACTAATTAGGACAGTGCAAGTGGACACTGTGTTTTCTGACAAATGGGCAGAACATAGTGACAGGGAATATAGAGCAGACCATGCTTAGAGATCCAGTTATGTTAGCAGCTGAAATGAGAAAAGGTTGTCAGTAGATGAACTTGCCAATCTCTCATACTATAAATTTGTTCCAAATCATTATTCAGGATGACTATGACTGCCCTGAGTGCAGAGTGCTGCGTTTGTTCAGTGGAGCTGCTGGTGTAACCTAATTGGCCACAGAAAAAAATATACTTCCCTATGTTTTTAAGAATTTCTTTTGTTCTTCATGTTTGCAGCCACCTTACTTCATCCTGACATTGAATATATGTACGAGGATCACTCACTATTTTGAAATGTATGTGTTGTTAGGAGTATTGACTCAATTCTGATAGATTCGTTGAGGGTTTTGGGGTTTTTTACATTTTGTTGTTTAAGCCTTAGGCCCTAAGCCTCCTCTCTAGTGATTAAATCAAATTTGCCAAGATTAAAGAGACCTCACCTTTAATATTGATCAGATTGCTCATGACAGTCAGCGAGACACATTTGCAAATTTACTATCAAATAAAAAACAAGTAAGAAAACAGAACTGATATCCTTTTTAGTTCTGGGTGATATTACAAAATTGTAGTCAACCACTCTCTTAAATCATATATTTTTTGAAAAGTGTAATAAAAGGCCAAACTCATACAATGAATGTTTTAATTAAGAGTGTAAGTTTCCCTAAAGGGATGATATACATTAATTTATTCTCAATTTCTCCTTGAAAATATAATAAGCCATTATTCTTCCTCCTGCATTCATTTATGTGTATTTTTACTAGACTTGTGTGTATTTTCTACCCTGCCCTTCACTCTAAATTGAATCATAAAAATGTGACTTTATAAAAATGTCTATTCAGTTCTGCCATAGAAATTTAAATGGGATAAAACCCCCATAAACTGTGATTTCTCATTGACTGGCATGTCATTTAAGAGTACATTTTTAGAATATGCAGCCTTTTGAGATGTATTGATAGATCTCTAACAGTTTTATTGTCATACAATGTTCACGTTTCAGTTCTAACACTAAATTTTTTCAAATTATAATATGCAAATAAAATTAAAATACCTCTCCACTTATGAAACATCTTTTAAAGCCATTCTTTCTTTGTGTAGTTTCACTTAGTTTCCTTCCAAATGCCTTAAATAAAAATTATATAACTAAAAGCATTAACTTATTTAGAGTAATAATAATTATAAATTTAAGTGGAACTATGATTCTTAATTTATAAGAGGTTTCTAGTTTATCCAATCCAATTTGCATCTAAGTATCACAAAAACCAATTACCAGGTATAATGGGTTTTTAAGGAGTATCCTTCAATAGTTTCATAACAATTGACACATGGATGCATAAATTGTTAGTTAAAAAGTTATGAAACTGAAGTCTTCTAAAAATAAACTATTGATAAGGTATATCATTTTAATAATAATTATTTTGTCAAATTACACTTAAAAATATTTTTTAGTTCACTTGCTTTAGTCTTAAAGTATATACCAATTTCTAGTTAATGTGGCAAATGAATTATGACCCTCTTAAACAATACGCTAAATATACAAAAAAGTTTTAATTCACAACAATGAAAAAAGGAAAGAAAGCAACTGGCAACTGAATTTTAGAAGGGTTGGCAAAATTTTGGTGGGTGAAATATAGCTAGATGAATAGCAACTGACTCAACAGGGTGAAGAAACCTGAGACCTACATGCTACAGGAAAGAAAGTAAGCAGAAACACATGCACCTGTACTCTACTGATCAATATTCAGCTAAGACAAGCTCTTTTAAGTGTTTCCTTATACTTTAATGTATTTAGCCAAAAGTAGTGTCTACATAATCATAAATGTCATTATTTCAGCAAAGTTTTTGCATTATTCATCTAAAATAATTTTATCTTAGTCATTTGTAGAAGAGAAATGGTCACCCCATTCAGGACTCTAAACAACTGAAAACACAGTTCAACTGAACTGGAGACTAAGTTCTTTAGGCAAAATCAGGATATGCATTCCTCTGCAATATTCAACCTTTGTTGTCTGCACTATACTTTATTATTGAAAACAAATCAGAGCTTAGAAGATTGACTCAGTTCTGAGTGAAAAGGCAGAATATTTTAATTCTAATCAAAGATGATGCCTATGTCGTTGGCACCATGGGAATCATGTGGTTTTCCAGAACATACAGTACAAGCCTAGGCCCTTTCCAGCTGTTCTTGGGGAAAACCAAGCACTACTACTTTTCTAATAACTTCCAATATATTAGAAATGGAAAAGGTAGTTAAATATGCAAATACTAGTAAAAATTAATTGCATGAGGGCTTAATAGAAGATTTTAACTGCAGAAATTCTGTCATATACAGACCCATAAATTCAGACAATATTGATAAGGAAACATAAGAACTTAACTTTTTAAAGGAAGGATATCGGAAATGGGCAGAGCAGACATGGGATTTGCAGGCAGGGTGTCAAAAAATATTTCTTAATTACCTCCTTCCAGCTAACATTCTCTCACTGCCAAATCACAGTCAATGTGCTCCCTCACTTCTCAACTAAATCTAATTTTTTTTCTGTGCCCTTATTATTCTATTGAAACGACTCCTGCTGTGGTCACCAGGGACTTCGTGTCACTAATTCCAATATACATCTTTAGTCTTCATCTTGCTTGACTTCTCAGCAGCATTTGACCTTGCTGAACACCTTTATTGGTCTGAACAATTATTTCTTGAATAGGACCCCAGAAACATAAGCAACAGAAGCAAAAATAGACAAATTTCATTGCAACAAACTAAAGAGCACAGCAAAGAAAATGACACAGCAAAGCGATAGCCTGTGGATTGGAAAAAAATATATATATATATATCTCAAATGGATTGGAGATATACACACACACACACACACACACACATGTCTGACACGTAGCTCATATCCAAAATATATAAGTCACTTAAACAATTCAATAGCACCAAAACAAAAAACCCAATTAAAAAATGTGTAAGGGACCTGAATAAACATTTCTCAAATTAAAAAATAATGCAAATGACTTAAAGAAAAACAAAATTGTGAACTTCGCAGCAATTTGGATGGAATTAGAAACTATAATACTCAGCGACTTAACACAGAAACAAAGATTTGTGTACTTACATGTACTCACTCATAAGTGACACTGAACATTTATCATAATACTATAAGAAAGTTATTGGCAGTAGTGGGACACTGCCTCGTGAGGGGAGGGGGCACATAACATCAATAAGAGTACCAAACCTTACCTGTACGATGACCACTTATGTACCTAACACTGAATTGCACCCTGCATCCTTTAAATAGATAGATAAATAGATAGATAGATAGATAAATAGATAGATAAAAATAAGAAAATACAGATGACTAAGGTATATAAAAAATGCCAAACATCGCGAATCATCAGCGATATACAAAATGAAATCACAATGAAATTTGGCCTCACTGCTGTTACAATGGCCATTTTTGAAAAGACAGAAGTGAACAAGTTTTGGGGAAGATGTGGAAAAAAGAAAACTCTCTAACATTATTGATGAGAATGTAAATTGGTAGGAGCATCCATTATGAAATGGATGTATTACAATTATTATTATATAATTTAAAACATTTCTTGAGTGGTTTCAAAATTCTATTAGACAAAACTTAGCATGTTAATTGGGACAGGCATGGTTTGGGCTTTATCTATTCTTCCAGCATTATCTCAAGTCCTGTTCTTCCTTGTTTTTTCACTCCAGAAGCATTCTAGTTATTTAAATGTGCCTTTACTCCCTTCCTAAATAGGGCTATTGCCTGTGCCAGTTGCTCATTCCACAATTATTATCAAATATGATAGCTCTGCAATCATCACTTATATGCAGTTTTTACCCTTCTAAGCTTGAAATAATTTTGTAATAAAATTTCCTGATGTGACCTCTGACTTTTACCCTCAAATCCACTTCTCTTTTCCACCTTCAGGTGAGATTACTTCACTATATTTTTTCATGGTACTATGTTTTACAGGTCATTTAAAAAAATTTGTGATTAGACATCCATCAGTCTGATTATTTAATTTTGGCTTACCCTACTGGATTTTAAGCTCATTGGAACAACAACTATGCTGTTTTTGTTAACTGATGCCTAAAACCTAGCAGAGTGCCTGCTAGTCAGAGTTTAAGAGATATATGTTGAAAAAATGGGTTTAATAATGAATTGATGTATTTGAGAGTGAAATTTGTGTCTCATTCTAGAAGTCTGAGATAATGAAAAATCTTCCTATGAAAAGCCTTCAAATTTTCTAATCAGTTAATTAGGTTTTCAATCTTCTCAGAGTTATAATCTAAAATAAATAACATTTTAATCTAATAATCATAAAGATATTTTATGTCTACAATCTAGTAAGATAGTAAATATTGTAAATGCTAAATTGGTAACTAGAATTTTATCTCTGACATTAACAATATGAGTGATTTTTAGCATGTCATTTTACTTTTATGAGTTTCAATTTACTCTTCTGTAAATTTAGATAATTGAAATAGATAATCTTTGTAGACTCTTCTAACTGGAATACTTTGATATTTTAGGATATGAAAAATTATTTATTTTCCAGGTGTGGTGGCATGACCCTATAATCCCAGCTACTTAGAAGACTGTAGTGGAAGAACTGTGTCAGTCTAGGAATTCAAATCCAACCTGGACAACTTAGTGAGATTCTGTCTCTAAGTGTGGATAGTTAGGTAAGTAGATGAATAGATAGATAGATCTCCATATACATATATTTAGAAATCATTTGAATTAAATAATTATGTTAAGCATTTGGAGATGATGTGTAATTACCAAAATATACCCTTTAAATCATACTTAATTAATTTTTTACCTCTATTAAAAGATAATGGTATCTTGTTGTAGAGTCATTTGAGTTCCTCTGGATGCATGTTTATTGCAGCATTATTCACAATAGCAAAAACATGAAACTAACCATGCTGCCCATTGAAAGTGGACTGGATTTTACAAATGTGGTAAATATAGACAATGGAATATTATGAAGCCATGAAGAAGGAAAAAAATTTGGACATTGCATCAACTTGGCTGTATTTAGAGTCTACAATATTCAGTGATCTATCACAGAAACAAAGATCTAAGTACCACATGTACTCACCCATAACAAGACCCTGAACATTTACCATAGTACTATAAGAAAGGGATTGGCAGTAGTGGGACACTGCCAGGGGAGGGAAAGGGAGCAACATAACATCAATAAAGGCACCCAATCTCAAACCAGGCAAAATGGGAATCAAAGGAAGGCCCAAATTTTGTCTGCCCAATGACCGCTTATGTACTTAATCCTGAATTGTACCCCACATCTATAAAATAAATAAATAAATAAGTTTTTAAAAAGATAATGGGGGCATTTGGCTTCTATCTATGATGCAGAAAGCTGGAAATTGTTGCTACTACTCAAGAAATATGGAAAAAAGCATATAAATAATGGAATCATAACTTTTTCCTTAACCAATTAAAAAGTTGAGGTTATAAAGCAATAAGTAGACTAGAATTTTTAAAAAGACAAATGTCTCCAGGTAAAGAAGAGACACAAGTACTGAGTCACCTGTGAACAAAGCACAGGAAAAAGACATGCCAGGAACCATATAAGTGACTAAGAAGAATTATGCTAAAATTTTAAACTAACTGTTAAAACTGAGTTGGGCTAACATGAAAGTATAGAATCCATGGTACCTGCAGAAAAAAGGGGAAAATTGCACCATTTATAGGCTACTGTCTGTAAGCTTGCACTTCGTGTTCAAGAAGGATTAGGGACAAGACTTCCATAGTGATTTAGATCTGGAGAAGATAAGCAGTCATAGCTGCATGAAATGCATAAAGCCTCACTCAGACTCAACTCTAATGAAGAGCATACCTTAAGCCACTTGGGAAAGCCTAGCAAACTCTGTCAACCCCAGTTCCCAGGTGAAGATGCAGTGTGGTTGAAAAAGGGTTAATGAGCACCCTCTACCCAGGGGGTAGTAGGAAGAAATTATTCTAGTCAAATATCAGTAGAGGTCTCTTAATAATGGGGAAAGGGCAGAAAATTATTCTGCAAAGGACCCACCAAAGATACAGGTCAGAGTTTGAGTACCACTGGAATTAAAAGCAGGATCACTGAGAAAGCTCCACTTCTGAGATACAGGGACATAGGCTTGCCTATGACAGAGGTTGGACCAGAATAACATGAAATACCATGTGTTCTTTACCACTAGGTTAACACAAGTACACGGAATAGAAATCTACTACTGGGGGAGAGGTCAAACACATGAAGATAAAACTCCTCTTAGACAAAGGCACATTGGACAGGTAAAAAGCTGAGAGTGGAGCCCAAGGCCATAAACAATACTTCAGATACTTAAAACTAGATAAATGTTTATAGTAACCATACAACAATAAAGTCCAAACCTAGCTCAACCCTTAATTAGATTGACTCAAACATTTCACCACATATACTAAATAGATAGTAGACTATTATTAGTGGAAGAATAAACATGCTTATTTCCAAGAATAAATACTATTTATTCCTATTATATGCTACCCAGTATGGCCAGCATGAGACCTATGAAAAACAATAAAAATATTAACAGCATTTTTGGTATGATGCAAAACAATAAAGAAAAGAATATAGATAATCCAGGTTGTGGAAATATCAAGTAGAAAATTTAATATACCTTAGATTAGTGTCTTAGTCCATTTGTGTTGGTATAAACATTTCTGAGACTGGGTAATTTATAAACTCAAAAATTTATTTCTGACTTTTTTTAAGCTGGGAAATCCAAGTTCAAGGTACCAGCAACTTGAGGGGCTTGATTTCTTCTTCCAATTTGTGTCTTTTTACTGCATCCTCCAGAGGGGAGTAATGCTGTGTACTCATATGGCAAAAGGCACTGAAAGGGTAAAAATGACTAAGTAGTTTCCTCTAGCCTTTTAACATGGCACTAATCCATTCATAAGAGTGAAACTCTAATGACATCATCACTTTCCCCAATCCCTAATACTACCACAATGGAGATTAAATTTAAACATAAATTTTGGAGGGGACACACTTATAGTCTATAGTAATTCGCATGTTCAAAGCACTAGTGGGAAAGATGGGTGGCATGTATGAACAGAAAATTTTAGCAGGAAAAATTCAAGATGAAGTTCTAGATAGGAAACCTCAAAAAAGAATGAGATGGATACATTATAAATAAAAGACATGGTAATAGAAACAAAAATGCTTTCAATGGACTTGTTAAAATAACAGAGTTTAACTGAGCAAAGATGATTCACAAATCAGGTAACCTTCTGAAACACAGTAGGCTTAGAGACTCCAGAGCAGCCACATGGTGGAAGAAAGTTTATGGATAGAGAAAGGAAATTGACACTCAAGAAATGAAAGTGAGTTTCAGAAACAGTCAGATTGGTCACAGCTCAGCGTTTGCCTTATTTGTACCAGTTGTGAATTGTTGGCCACTTGTGACTGGCAAAAACTCAGTGATTGGCTCAAAAGTAGATTACAGTCTGTTTACATATCTTGTCAGGTTACAACAAAAGATTACATAAAAATTTCTAGGTCAATCCCAAACGTGCTGGGAGGCACCTTTGGGTTAAACCTTATTCAACAGGCTTCTCTATATACTTGAAGAATCCATAAATTCTAAGGCTAGTCAATAGAAATAACTTAAACTGAAACTTTAAATTGGAAAATAAAGATGTAAAAAAAGAAGAAAAGCAAACAGAACATCCAAGAATTATAGAGCAATTGCAAATATTTCAATACATATAATTTGAATTCAAGAGTAGAAATGAGAACAAATTGGCAAGAAGAGATAGTTGAAGAATACTGGCCAAGATTTCTCCAAAAATAATAACAACATTGAAACCACAGCTCTAAAAATCTAAGAGATACTCTGCTTAATAAAGAAATTAATAGTCTGATTAAAAAATAGTGGCAACATATTGTGAGATCATGGCCTATATAAAAATAAAATATATGGCAGTAATAGCACAAAATATGGAAGAGAAGAATTGAAAATATACTGTTGTAAGAGTGATACTTTTCATATAAAGCATTATGATATTTTTGAAAGTAGATTTGATGAAATAAAATATACATTGTAAACATCAGGATAATTCCATGAAAATTAAAACATAGTACAAATAATGAATGACCATTGGAAATAAAGTGAAATAATAGAAACACTAAATTATTCCAAAAACACTTTATTTTGGAAATAAAGTGAAATAATAAAAACACTAAATTAATCCAAAGAAAAGAAGTGGGGAAATATAGTGTGAATGGTATAAAGAAAAAACAATTAAGATCCTGTAGCTTTCATTTCAATCATATTAATAATGTCATTAAGTGTAAATGGCCTAAATCAGGAGTTGGCAAAATATACTCTCCCTCAAAAAAAAAAAAAATCTGCCATGCCACCTATTTTTGTAAATAAGATTTTGTAGGAACACAAAAATAATAATATTTTTTACCTATTTATGTGTTACATATTTCTATGCTTCCATGCAGCAATAGCAGAGTTAAGTACTTGAGAAAGACTGTAAGGCCTGCAAAGTCTAAAATGTTTACTATCTAACCCTTTATTAAAAAAAAATGCTTGTCAACTGTGGTCTAAACACATCAACTAAAAAGATTGGAAGATTGAATTTTTAATAACACAAGACCCAATTATATGTTGTCATAAGTTTGTTTAATATAGATGTTTTCTCAGTGTCCATTTTTAGGCCTGAGAAAAAAATTGCATGAAATCCACTCATACTTTATTATCTTTGGCCTAGCTAAAACTTCTGATCTTTGTGTGGCTGTTTGTAGTGGCTTTTCTATCATTTAAGAAGGAAATAATAACTCTACAAAAACTCTTTATCAAAACAGAAGAGGAGAAAAAGCTTTTCAACCAGTTTTATGAGTGCAGCATTACCTTTATACCAAAACCCAAGATATTAAAACAAAAGTGTATCACAAATATCTTTCATGAATATAGACACAAAAATCCTCAATAAAATACTATTAAATCTAATCCAATTACATATACAAAGCATAATAACTCAAGACCAAGTGAGGTTTATTTCTGGAATGCAAGGCTGATTCAACCTTAAAATTATAACAATACAGGGTGACTTTCTGAATGATGGAACAGTTTCGTAAACCTACTTCTCCATAAAAGCAATAAAAATATTGGCAAAATTATGAAAATTAGCTATGTCAAACTCTTGAAAGTATTCAGATGCTTGCAGCAATTAGAAAAAGATTGAAGAAATACTGCTAACACTTAACAAGAACACCAGGCTTTGTGACTTTTTAAGTGACTTCTTCCCAACTTCTCTGCAACTCCACAGTACCCTTAAAAAGTAACAGTTTTCACAATGGAAGCTGTGAAAGACAGCAGTCTTGCAGCTACTGGAAGTTGGAGACTGAACTTCTAAAAAAGTTCCATCCTCAAAGAATTTTCACTAGTTGACATGTCTTGTAGCCTCCTGGGAAATATTCCAATGTAGAATGTTTTTATTTGACACGACTAAGATCTGGCTCAGTGGGTTAAGCCCTATCTCTTTGGTGTTTGTTGAAAACAATCAACTGCAATTGATACATATTACAACTACTTGAGGCTATGATAGTAGTTTGTACACACTTTATCCCAGCCGACAATTTAAACAGAAACTCTAGGAATCAAGACGTCCAAGGAGACTTTGAAAATCTCTGACATATTTCTTGTAATCTGGAAGATAACATGCATGCTCAGGGTTGTGTGCCTGCCCAGGAAACATATGAGAAGGCCCTCCTGACTCACCTCTGCTTGAAACTGAGGTCGTGAACAAGCAGGAAATGAAGGCTAAAACATAGTTATAAATTGCTTTGTGGCCTGAATGTATGCCACAATATATGCAAAAGTTTATTCAAGGCATTTAAGAAAATCTCTGACTAATTATTAGCTGTTTCTGAGCCAGCAAAACAAAACATCTTAGGAATGGGGGTTATCTGATTTCTAGAATTGAGGAGGTAACCTTACCAGTTCCAGTTATTAGGGGAAAAGTTGAAATTTCAGCTTTTCTTTATTCAGTGCAATGTTAGCTGTGAGTTTGTCATATATGGCCTTCATTGCATTTAGGTACTCTTCTTCTATACCTAATTTATTGAGAGTTTTTATTTCACTCATATGTTAAAGCTGAAAAAAGTTGGTTTCATAGAATAAAAAAGTAGAGCTGAGGGTAGCAGAGGGTAGGAAGAAGGAAAAGAGATATGTTAAATGATACAGAATTATAGGTAGAAAGGAAGAATAAGTTATGATGTTCTATAGCACTGTTGAATGACTTTTAGCTAACAATAATATATAGTTGCAAATAACTAGAAGATAATGTTGAATGTTTTTGACAAACACAAAAAGCAAATGTTTAAAATGATGGTAAGCGAGGTTCAGTGGCTCAGCCCATAATTCCAGCACTTTGGGAGGCCAAGGTGAGTAGATTGCCTGAGCCTGCGGGTTTGAGACCTCCCTGGGCAACTTGGTGAGACCTCATCTCTACAATAAATCAAAAAGTTAACCGGGCATGGTAGTGGGTGCCTGTAGTTCCAGCTACTTGGAAGGCTGAGGCAGAAGGATCACCAGAGCCCAGCAGGTCAAGGCTGCAGTGGCCGGGAATGGCCACTGCACTCTAGTCTGGGTGACAATGAGACTCCAATTCAAAAAAAAAAAAATAAAATAAATAAAATGATGGTTATTCTAATTAAACTGATTCAATAACTATACATTATATGTATTAAAACATAACTAGGTACCTCATAAATATACACAATTATTATGTGTCAATAAAAAATAATATTAAAAACAGTGAATCCCATCTCTAAAATATCTGCATTGCAAAACACAGGCAAAATCTTCCGTGGTGGCTCATTCTTGTAACTCCAGCACTTTGAGAGGTTGAGAGAGGAGTATTGCTTGAGCCCAGAGGTTTGACAACAGTCTGAGCAACATAGTGAGACCTTGTTTCTACCAAAAAATAAAAATTAAAAAATTAGCTGGGCATGGTGCTGTGTTCCTGTACTCCCAGCTACTTGGGAGGCTGAGGTGAAAGGACTATCTGAGCTTAGGTGATTGAGACTGGTGAGCCGTGATCACCCTTCCGTACTCCAGCCTGGGCAATAGAATGATACTTCTACTCAAAAAACAAAAACAAATCACGATAACTAGATAGATCATCAAGGCAAATAATCAGCAAGGAGACTTAGAATTTCATGTACAGAGAGAGAATATTTATAATATATATTATATAATTATATATTAAGCAAAGAATCCATAACCAGAACATATCAATATCTGTCAACATTCAAGAATAAGAAAAAAGGCAAGAAAAAGCAGGCAAAATTTGGACATTTTACCAAATAAGATATGTAGCTACCAAATTACCACATGTAAAATATTCAATATGATTAGTCATTAGGAAAATAATTGAATGACAGTGAGATAATATTATAAATTCATTGGAATGGCTTAAACAAAACAAAACAAACAACAAGAAAGTAATCTGAATGCTGAGTTGTAAGGACACTGAGCAATTGAAACCTTCTTTCTTTTCTGTTGGGAACTCAAAATGATACTGTAACTTGAAAAAGTTTGGCAGTTTCTTATGTAGTTACATAAGCAATTACCATATGATCCAGCAATCTCACTTTCAGATATTTGTCCAAGTGTAATGAAAACTCATGTCCATACAAAAAATCTATTGTAGTCATACTGAATTTCTTTAATTTTTGCAAATACATTGTGCTGTTTTTCACATTACAGCTTTCACATAGGTGGTTAGTTCTCTACTAGAATGTGACTTCTTTTCTCCCCTGATCATGCTAGCGTTCCTGCTAAATTTTTTTTGTAGCTAATCTCTTCTTAAACAATCCTTACACTTCTAATGATTTGTTAAATGACTAGAATTTCCATTAGAGTTTTTACTTTATGAGGAGAATCGCTATTATTTAGAGCAGAGCACACCATAGTATTTGTTGGCAAATCTTTGTTGAGTGAAATAATAAAGGAATGAATGCATGTAAAATAATAGCCTACTAATTATTGTGGATGTTGAAGAAGCAGAAATATGCCAGAAAAGGAGAATGAGATAAGATCTGAGAAGAAAACTATGAACAAAGGCAAAGGAATAAGAGAATATGTTTGGAAAAGAGTTACTAACAAAAATCACCTAGAAGGTTTTAATTAGAAAAATAGGGGAATATATGGGTGAAATTTAGATTAAGGGAAAGTCTCTATGACCTTGAATGCTATGGTAAACGATTTAAGTTTGTCACTTAGTTTGAAAATAAATGACAGGCCACCTCATGCTTTTGAGCTAGGAAGGGACATAATCCGAGTTTCAAATTAGGGAAAAATATTGTAAGATTAATTAGATCTGGGAAAATGTCAAAGCTGTGTTATTATCATTGCATCTTTCACGTCTATTTCATTACCCAGGTTATATCCAAGTTATAAAGGGTAGGAAGAGGCAATGATTGATGTTGTTGCTTTTGCTAATTATAATTAACATTCAATGAGCACTTAAGTGCCTCATACTATTTTTGAACTTGTATTTGCATTTAAAAAGTACTCTTTAAAAATAATCACATGATGTGAAATGTATTATTTTTCTCATATGTCAGATGAGGAAACTGAAGCTCTGAGAGCTTATATAAATTTCCCAAAGTATGTAGGAGATGTAATTTGTTGAGATTTTGTTGAGAAATTCAAATTAATAAGTAAAGACTATTGCTATATAATAGGTGCAGGGCAAGCTTTATCCTGGGAATGAGTACCTACCACCGTTCCATGCTTCAAGAATGATTGACACTTTCTAATTTACCTAAGATCCCATTAGTTTGTTTGATAATACTTAGTATATTGATAGTATGAGCTTATTTATATTTTCATTTTGTGCCTTAATTTTCCCCTTGACTATTTTCTGGGCATATAGTAAGAAGTACCAAACACAGTTTATACATATTTCCAAAATCAGTCATGTGTCTAAGCATTGCACGATCATGATTGAACATCAATCACTAATCATATGCTTATCTCTAATTTGTTATATTTCATAATCAAGGCATTATATCCACTTGCTGGCATAATATCTTTTATATCAGTGTTTTCAAATGCATTGAAGAATATCAGTGTGTCTTTGCTGTGTGTTTTTGTGCTAAAGAACCTAAACAGTTTAATAGATACTAGGTGAAATGAAAATGAATCATATTTATGTAAAGTAGAACTTCTCAGAAATGAGAAGAGTTTAGAAATATCAAAAACCTGCTGTGGAATATGGATTTTGGACTATTGGTGACTGTTGTGGAACACTTTCAAGAGATCAGTGAGGGTGTAAATAAAACTGTAATAAATTGAGAAATAGAGATGGTAATAAAGCATGATATGATGCAGAGAAATAACTGAAAGAACAAAATGATAGAAGTTTGTTCTTGTAGTTGTGGGTTCTGCTGATGTTGTTTTCAAGCCTTAAGAGACAAAATTGGGTGGCGGGACAGCCTGGTCTGTGAGATGCTCCGTAAGGGAGAACACGGAGGGTCTCTAGCTGTCTCTCTGGGGCTGCAGATCCCATCGTTGGCAGCCCGCTATTCACGCGGAACTCGGCCGTCACTACCACTGAAACAGCACGCCGGTCTGGACAACCTGAAGCTGTGGACAGAGCAGCTATCGCTGCAGCCGCTGCAGCCGCGGCCTCAGTAGAGGCCATTACAGATCGCCCCTCCCGTGCCTGAGGCGATCCACGACTTCAGACTCTGAAGCTTCTCCAAGCAAGATCTGCTGAGAGCACGGCTAATTTCACTACCACCGTGACATCCAGCCGGGCCGTGAGCCTGAGGCAGGATCCTATCTCCAGTTTTTCTTTGGTTCTATGAGCCAAATTTCGCTCCGCTCACTCCCCGTCTGGGGTGGAGCAGCTGAGAAAAAAGACAAAAGACCATAAAGTGCGAAAATCTGGAGCAGTGAGATAGCATCACCTGCTGGCGACTCAAGGTAACAACACCGAATCAGGCAACAACAAAAAAAGACAGGCCAGATTTGACTAGTGAACTGACTGCAGACCCGAACTGCCCTTCACGGCAGGCCAGGGGCAACTTGCTGTAACTGTAAACAAACTCATCAGCCTCAGAAGACAGCCAGAAATCAGAGCTGAAAGGACATTGGACTTAAATGAAAAGTCTCAGAGAGTGCTTGATTGGTTCTATTAGTTTAATGACTTGATTCTATTCCTACTGGGTTTTTTTGTTTTTTTGTTTTTTGTCTGTGTGTTTGTTTGTTTGTTTTGTTCACTTATTTCTTTTTTCTTTTTCTTGTTTTCTTTCTTTTCTTTTCTTTTTTTTCTTTTTCTTTTTTCTCTTTTTTCAATTTCGTTATTCCTTTTCTTCTCTCCTCTCTGTAAACCACATCCTTGCATAGAAGAACAGTACAGCAATAAGGCGGTTGGTTAGCTTGTATGTTAGCATCATTCTATGTTTTAGTTTTTTATTGCATGGGAGTTGGGTAGTCTGTAGCTGTCGTCTATTTTTTTATCTGTTTCAGTTTAGGTCTCTCTCTCCAACTGTTGGTACACTCATCTGTTTCCCCTCTTACTCTTCCCTCTCCCCACCCCCTCTTCCCCCCACTAACTGCTCCATTCTCCTTCCTCTGTTAACCTCATTTTATTTCAGGGAGTAAACCTACAACCCCACTGCATGAACAGACTCCAAGACAGTGCAAAGTGGGTTTCAGATTATCCATACACCTGTCAACGGATACCAGGATCTGCAGATAGATTCTGAATCACAGCTCCCCCCTTAAGTAAACCTCAAAACTGCAAAAAGGGCCACCCCCAATCTACAGTGCAACCCCAGCAACACCTCTACCCCTGAATAGCAGAATTAAAGAAGACAGAGATGTGGAGGGAAGGAAACAGTAGGGAGTCAAACATCGCACAAATGAAGAAAAACCCAAAGAAGAATATAAGTCTCACACAGACCCCTGGGAGGTCAGACACTGAGAAAACAGACTCTGGAACACAAACAATGAAGAGCCCCCAGAATGACTGGTCACATGCAACAAACTCAGATATGAAGACATTAATAGAGAGAATTAAAAAAATTGAGGAGAGACAAGAGGAAAACAGGAAGGAGCAAATGGCAAAAATAACAGCAGTAAAGAATACTGTGATGGAAATAAGTAACAAACTAACAAGCATGGAAAGCAGATTGAGCCAAGGAGAAGAAAGAATCTCAGAGCTTGAAGACCAAAACACAGAACTAACCCAAACTGTGAAAAACATAGAAAAGAAGCTCAAAAAGACAGAACAAAACCTGCAAGAGATGAATGACCACTTCAAGACACCAAACCTAAGACTAATTGGTCTCCCTGAGGCAGAGAGAGAAACAGACATCACACTGGAACAAACATTCCATGAAATCATCCAAGAAAACTTCCCTCATCTCATCAGTGATGCAAAAATTCAAACACAAGAGATTCAGAGAGCCATTGCAAGACAACAAATGAGAAGACCAACTCCCAGACATGTAATAGTTCGCCTAAACAAAGTAGCTATAAAAGAAAAAATCCTAAAGGCAGCAAGAGAAAAAGGTCAGACTACCT